>JAVSBT010080663.1:1857-16215 GCA_033118115.1 Pharyngocirrus eroticus
ACGCCACCCCCCCCCCCCCCCCCCCACCTGGTAAAATTTGGTCTGCCTATGACTATTTTATGATTCCACCAATCAACGCTATTAGGAAAAGAATGAATCATTATTTGGGAATGTATAGAAACTACTCCAATTAGTGTTGATGTCATTTTACTACTAGATATCATTAAACATCATTTTTTTATTTTATAACAGTGTATTGGGGTTAGTCTCCTAATAGGTATTTTTCTTTCCCATGATTTAAGTTTGACATTCTTTTCCATCTTTGCAACACTTGCATAATAATTTGGATCATCTAAATTTACAACAATTGAAAATCATGCATAACCTAGGTAACAAAGTCATACACAGATTATATCAGATGCTAATATGTTGGTTTATATCATGGACTTCCCTGAGATTAAAAAACATAAAAATCAATACTTGCATAATAATCTTGCTTGTAAGTTGTAGTTTAATCTGCATCATTACCTATCTTTCATAATTGCAATCAACATGATGGATAAATGCCAAGGACCCAAATAAATCACAAATCAATACCTAAAGAAAATTTAATATGATTTGACAACATGATACCTTAATTACATAAGTATCACTTTTGTAGAAGAATTATGGAAGGAGAGAGCCCAGGCCCCTAAACTTTGATATTTTGATCAAGGATTTGAACTGTTGCTAAATGCGTGAATAAATAACTGGAAAAATAATTAATTATCTATCAAGGTTGAAATTTGAATTGAGAATATTTTCATTCCTGCTTAAAAGTTAAAACGTTTCTTGGACATTTATGCTATGTTATGTAATATTCTTGTAAGTTAATAGAACAAGCATTTTTTTCTTGTTTTGCAGAATGCCAAATGTTGTGTAACTGGCAGCCATACAGCCTCTGTAGACCAGAATAAATATTGTCTCAATTCAGATAAAAGACACATCGATTTGACTGCATTGTTTTGAAACCGTTATAAATAGCAGAATTATGATTTGCCCAGCCTAAATATTGGAGGACTGATATCACAAGGCAAGAACTTTTGACAAAAGTTTCAGTTGGCTAATATTTTGTTTGGTTATGATCAATAAAAGTGTCTTTTATTTCATTGAAGTGTCTATTTTCTACTCAGAATGTAATTTTTTAATCTACATAGAAACTTAAATAGTAGTCTGGGAGCCAGACTCTCAAAAGTCCGATATTTAAGGATACCCGGTGAACAAACATCTTATACATATTCAGCAGGGGGAAATCTCAGGGATTAGAATACAGGGTGCGTATAAAAATTCCGACTGGGCTTTTTGAGATTTTGCATGTTTTGTGACACCATGTGGATAAAATAATAAGCCTCCTTTTTGGCATGGTGGATAAACATTTTGAGCTATAGAAATGTAACACTTTGGGATTTCAAATTCAGGTTGACATTTCGGTAGTATGTCAAATTTCATCAGGATTTTGGAATCTAATCTACTAAATAAGTAGGTCAAAAAGATGGCTGACTGTCAAAGTGTAAAATTATGACACAAGTCACAAAATCATAAAACATTCCATTTCTGTCCAAAATGAGTCTGACATCTCCCAAAACTATAGGGAAAATATTGGGGATTTTCTTAAAATCGGCAAAAAGTTAAGACGAACTTAAGTTCCCAAAATGGACTCTTTTTCTTGGGGTAAATAGAAATTGAATTAGAAAAGGAGTTCTTATCTTTATTCTATCTGAATACCTTTTGGAGGAGAAAACAGTCCCATCCCAAATTGCCAAAAGGAGTTATGGAGGGGGGAAAAAAGGGTCTTGATCTTTTACCGCAGCAAATGTCAACTAGAAACCTGTACCAATTTATAGCCAGCTTGGGTAAAGCATGTTTACTGATATCCTCTAACATTTCATTAAGTCACGATTGGAATAAAACAATACAAGTTAAGTTTCTTTTTGACTGGCTAGTACTTTGATGGCTCAGAGATAAAGGGATGTAAGTCGCACTTCACGAAAGGCGTGAAAAAGACAAAAAACTGCCACAGCTAATTGAGATTTTCCATTGGCATACTGTTGTCAGAGCTATAAGAGAGTAAGCATAATATCCTCTATTTCAATACCTAAAATTATACTGGGCTGAAAGATCTTTTGTTCATACAATGTATCTGGCTCTTCTGAACTTGGAAATACCAATAAGTCCAAAAGTGCTACTTACACCCTTTTACCTCTAAGCCATCGACTTGTCAAGGTTGATGTCATGAATTTTACAAGAAATGTCTTGAAATTTCTCAAATTTCATCAAAACATGCTAATCAACTATTTATAAATAATTAGAAGTTTTTCTTCTGGTTTTCTTTCTTTCAGTCTCATGATATTATTTCATATAATTTATTTTGAATTTTAACTGATTCAATCCAGTAACTAATAAGCCAGATATGACTGAATGGCTAAATATATGCAAACAAATCTCCTATACTAAGCACACATTTGAGGAAAGTACTGTTGACTGTTACAAAGTAACAAAGTTTATTCGTAACATGTTACTGGGGAACACTGTCAAAAACATGATTTTTGCTTGGCTTTCAAGCAGGTTATTTCATGTGTAGAATAAATAATTGAACATTGGAATTTTTTTGACACAATTTCATGATTTAATAATATTATGTTGACAAAAATTACATATTTTCCCCTCAAAAACCAATATCATGGTGACTTTGCAGCCGGTTGTACAGGGTGTCTCAAAAAAAGTTAACCTCATAAAAATGTTTCTAACATGTTCAATTTTTATAGAATTAATTTTAATTGCTCTGATTTAACAAGTCTGAATGAAATTATATGTGTATAAAGTGTCAGTAAAATCCAAAGCTTTATTAAAATTCTATGACGCATTATAAAACATGCTCCAAATGTCCAACTTTACGATGCAAGCAGACCCGCACATCTATCTAAATTTTGGTCTAAAAAAAGTGAAATATTGGATGTGTATGGAGTAACTCCATCTTGTTGAAACCATTACTTGTTATTTCATATTCCTTCTTGCTGACCCAAACTTCTTCAAAACTTCCCTATCACCATCATATAGCGCTCAGTACTCGCCATTATGGAGTTACAGTGTGTATCTTTAAACCAATATGTCATTGAATTGTTTCTTATATCGAAACTTGACAGCTTTGAATGATTTGGTCTCAAAGTGAGATTCTACAGTAACATTTTCCACTAAGGGTCCAAAACATCTTAAAACAGTTCTATAAAGTTACTTGACGTTGTTGATGTAATTGTTATATCACGGTAAAATCAACACTCTAAAAGGGTCGTTCACACAACTTTTGAAAATATACCACGTTTATTCTAATGAACTACAAATTTATTTATCTTTGTATATATGAAAGTTTAGAACTGTAGCATCAAAATGAAAAAAGTTATTTCCATTCTTTCGGTGTGGAAGTTCACTGAATTTTTTTCTTGATTGATTGATTATGATCAGGAGGATTTCACTGATTACAAAACTGTCTTTGGTTACTCTTTTGTGTTGTTTTTAAGCTCAGAATGTCAAATTTAATGATTTTGCAGGCGCGGCGCTACAGAAAAAATATTGGGGGGGCCAAATATTTTATCCCAAATTTTGCAAACCGTGGGGGGGGGGGGGAGATAACATTCCCATCCCGGCCAAATAGGCGTGTGATCTTATCCCAAATTTTACAAACCGTTTTAACACTTTACTTCTGGCCCCCTGGCCCCCCCTGTTCCGCCGCCCCTGTTTTGTTACTTTACAAAAACTACATTATTTTGGATTTTGAATGAAAATAACATTTTATTTTTTGAGTTCAAGTTCACTGAATTGGTCATGATCAGGTCATGATCAGGTACATTACACTGATTGCAAAACGCTCTTTGGTTTTTCGTAACTGATGTTTTTAGTCTCAGAATGTCAAATTCATTGATATTGTCAATTTGCTCTAGAAACAAATATGGGATTATTGTGTATATAACTCACCTTATTTTTGAAGTTTTAGTTGGCAAATGTTTGTGCCTGATTATGATAGAGGACATTAAACTGAGTAATGAGTAATTCAATAATGAATTACTCATATTTTTTTTTATAGCAACATTTTCACTTGCTTTTAACCCTAATCTTTTTTCTATTTTTTTGTTGGTAGGTATTTTTTGAGGGTTTGGTTGTTTATTTAAATGGTTTTTTGTGTGACAAATGGTTCCATAGATGCTGATTTTGAATTGTGCTTTAGGCCACTACCAAATTAATTAGTATCGGTAAAAAAAATCTATCTCAAAAAAAGATTAGACTATCAAATCGCTGCTTTTCATGTTGATACAACAGAAAACAATGAGGTGTTCTGTGCGCGTTGTCCTGCAAAGTTTTGATTGATATTGTTTCCTAACTTTGACAAAAAAGCAAAAAATTAAAAACAAAAAGATTATCAATCACTGAAAATGACCAAACTGGCCCATTTAATTAGTTTTGAATGGCCTTAAAGCTTATGGAATTTTTTACAAGTGTTCTTAAGTTTGAGTTCTTGAATTATTTCATGAAAAACAAAACCTAAAGATTGGTGTGAAATAAAACCCTGCACATTAACTCTTGTGTTGGATTGTTTTTTTTCAATGAAATGATTTTAATGATGAACTCTATATGACACATGTTTCTCACAGATAAAAATGAAAGAAAAAAACAATAAATACATTTGCATACAAATACACTATATACTTTTTTAATAATCTTTTTTTTTTCTTGCTTGAGAATATTTTACACAAAAATAGATCTGTGTTTCACATACAAGAGTATTCTTGTTTCAGCATTGTATCTTTGTCAATAAGTTAAACCCATACTATTGGAAACTGTTCTTATTTGATATGACCCAAGATTTGAAAAAAATTTGCCTTTAGTATTCAGATAGGTTATATCATGGATTGAAACCAAACTTTTCAGAGGACCAATTCAAGAGGTGCATCATTCTATTTTTTTTACAATATGATTTTACAGCTTTATATTACTGTAACTGACATTGCATACAAAGCTTTGATATAGATAAAATCTACAAAACACTTCCTCACTGGTCATCATTTCACACCCTTTCCACATTCCCCCAAAAAGCGTGGCTTTTAGTTTTCAAAAAAGATTAAAAGCTCTCGGTAGGCCATGAGTTTAAATTTGTTTAAATGGCGCCAATTTGAAGATATGAAAATGTATACTGACTTTATCTTTCAACATTTAAAACTTCTTGAAATCAATACAAGCACCCTAATGCAACTACCATGCATTATATCCTAAAGAAGGCCGAAAGACTGCATGGGTCAACATGCCCGAGACACCTCCCACCCCTACCATCACCCCCACCCAAGATGGCAAGGCAGACCTCTAGATTCTGATTGTTAGCGATCCCTTCAGGACAGTGGAGTTTTCTCCTACTCTCCCAGGGATGAAGAAATGTTCATGGTCTATTTTGAATGCAGACCTATTTCCTACAGGGTCCTTCTAGGATGGTCCAAAGAAGTCCTTATGTTGACCCCTGCAAAACTCTTGTTTTTAATCAATAAATAGACAGTGTACCATTTAACCTGTCTTAATTTGTTTCTGGGTGAACTAAACCTTAATGTTGGTTATATTGTATTACTATGTCATGACATCACCAAGTTGGGTGCAAAGTAATATGTCTCAATAAATTATTCATAATTAAGGTGCGTGGGATTATCATCTTCTCTGATGTGTTAATGAACTGTACTAATTATAGATCCTGAAACATTTCTTACAACCTCTTAGACTTCCAAGTATTACATGGTTGATAAACTCTTGACATACAAAAATATCTCTATTGAATTGTAAGAATATTCTATTTGTAGATAAAATCAATGAACATATAATCAGTGAATGTACAAAGAGACATCACCAGCAACAGACATTTTGAAAGCATAGAGAAATTCAAATTACATACAGTGATTCTAAAACATTCAGCTAAACAAAGGAATATAAGATTACAATGTTAGTTTAATTAATAAAAATGGTGTAAGTCATTTTTAGCACTTTGTAAAATAGAGAAGTAATTTTCCATCCTACAAGTGTTGCAAGTATGACATAGGCTGCCAAGAAAATAATTCATAAGAGAATCTATTTTCCAAACTTTCCACTAATAATGTAATTATCTAATGTATATCACAGCCAAATATACCATTTTCATTTGGACCAAATATCAAACTGAGAATACAACAGATATCTACATTCATATATTTTTACTGTCCATGTATCATGTATTAAATTTGACTCACTACATGTGAAGTGTAATAATCAAAGTTATACAACTTATGCGAAACAATGAATTACATCAATTTCACTTTACCTAACAATGATAAACTTAGGAATACAGCAATATACACAAATTGCTTTTCGATCATAAATAAATAATTCACAGTATTTATAAATTCTCTTTTCATACCATTTGTGAACCTTGAAATGGGTCATTGACTCAATTTTATCAATTCAAATTGTTGATTTGAAAATCACTCGACATTGGATCTAGTCTAGTTCTGGAGGGGTAAGTTTCATACCACACAAAATGTGTCCACCTCTCCTAAAAGCATTGATCACTTGTCCTCCCAAACTCTAGTTTCAATGCTGAGAAAGTTTTCAAATCATAAATCTTAGATATCTACAATTAATGTCTGTGACTTAGCTTAAAAAATATCAGTTCTGGGACAAATGATTCAATCCCTGGCATCCTAAGTTTTCCATTTACATCTACTTCAATTGATTTTATGCTAAAGCCCTGTTGTTACACAGATATAGAAATGACACAGTTTTTGTTGGGTATTTCATTTGATCAATTTTTTCATCATTTTTTTGTTTTATTATTTTGAAATATGGCCTGTGAATTTGCTCCTTTGTTTAACATACTAGATAGTAAGATAACACATATCATACAACATAGTCTCAGAAAAATAGCATAGTTATGACATTTGGCTCCTTTCATTTCTACTCAAATAATGATTAATTTGTGGACAAAGAGGAAGAGTTTTATCAGAACTGTTAGCTAATTACAAATATGACTCTGCAAGGAAATGTCCCATTTTACATAAAGGTCTTCATCAGCACATTTGTATCTTTTTAGCTCTATAAATGATTTGATACTCCTTCTTATAAGGCATTTATGTAGGAATAATGACTTATAAAAAGCTTATCATATTTGGAATAGTTTCCTATAGCATTTTGGTAATTATTTGAAAGCCATGAAATCCTCTTAGATAACTGATAAAATGGATAACAGCAGGCCAAAAATCCGGGTTTTTTTGTAATATTATTCCTCACTAGTTTTCCCTATCACCTGTTACAATGCTTTTGGCCGCAAATGAAGTACATGGTTTTACTTGAAAGATCTTTACAATAAGACTCCATACACATTCTAGAACTCCATCGTTTACTGACAAATTTATGCGTGGTCTGACATTCATTTTTCATACATGTTGAATATGTATGCTTATTACTTTTGATTTTACATTTCTCTTTGCACATCATTTTTGCAGACATTTCACTTTTTTCACCCAATTTAGACCAAACTTTAGAATTGAATAAATCTGTAGGAATAAATGGATTGTCAAGACGTGATTGCTGGTTCATCATATCTTGTGGATAATTCTTAGGATCAGACATAAATGGCATCTCTTCCTCATTCCCAAACATTTTGTTGAAATCATTAGTACCATAAAACATTCTCTTGTGCATGAATTCTTCTGCGATATTTTCTCCATTGAACCTTCTGTCATTCTGTGTCGATGCTCTGCTAACAGCAAAACATTTGGGATAATTTAGGCCAATGCACATTCTTAGCTTTGCCTCACTTAGGTGAGAACACTTTTCAGATAAACAATTGAACACATTTTTTGATTCTTCACTCTTTTTGGCAAAGTCAGAGTGTAGATTAAAACCACCTTGACATGTCTTTTTAGCACAGTTTTCATGATCTTTTTCATTTTTATCAGAGCAAAATATTTTGATACACAGCAGTTGAGTTTGTTCAGCAGTCCAAGACTCCAAACCATTTTCTTTATAAGCAAATCTAAAAAGGAGTCAATAGGAAAAAGATTATGATAATTATACTTGCAAGAAAGGCATGACATTCATATAAAGGAAATGTAAAATATGTGTGGCCTATGCAAATAGATAACTTGTTTATGATTCTGTAAACAACTCAAACATGAGTAAGGCCATTCGAAATTGATTATTGGTCAATGGACTTTTTTTGCATTAAAAAATGGCCAGATGATGATGCTGCCCTGGCAAAATATTGCTTAATAAACAGGATGAAACTAATCGGAACTGTAACTATTTTAATATATACTTTGAAGCTATCAGCTTTTTCAAAATGTGTAAACTTATCCTTTGTTAAATATCACGACAATTATTTGATAAAAAAAATAGACTTTTTCAATAGAATGTACACGCCAAAGGTTATGGCTAATCAATTTATAATTAGAACGGTTTGGATTTTGAGAGTTTATGAAATTGTTGGAAATATCAATGTTTTTTGTTATATGATATTTGGGAATTAATCAAGATGCACAAAATTTAATAGACTTGCTCAATTACAAAATTGCAAGGTCTCTTTTTTTACACTCACTTTCTTAAATGTCAAGTAATACTTGTTGAACTCTTGAAAAGTAGGTTTTTTGTATTACAAAGTGTTCTCTAAATGATACATATCAATGTAGCTAATATATATTTCATTAAGAAAAACTTATGAATCAAGAACTTCGATGGTTTTTTTTTTAGCATATGCCGACGTTTAAAAAAAAATATACTCTAGATGTAAGTTCTCTAATACGTTATAGTGTGAGAGGGCCATAAGAGTAAAGAATTTTGATCAAGAACCCATTGATTGAACTGGGGATCTCTTAAGTGGCCACCCTGTCTCCAATTCATCTTAAAAGATATGTCCTACATTTTTAAAAAATGGTGATGTCTTAAGCTTTTATAGTGATATTTAGTTGTAGACAGAGTCTATCAGTATGCATTGCATCACTAATTAGTGTTGCTATTTTTATTGTATATTAGTGGAAAAAGGAACCGAAGAAACATAATTCACTGTTGATTCCAATTTACCACTAAATATCACTGACAACACGAAACATACATTTTTTTTAAAGGCGTATCCATTACTTTACATTGTAAAGGTTTTCTCCAATTAAATTATAACTTTGTGACAATTTTCTATGACAGAATAAGAAAATAAATAACCTTGTAATCTTAAAGAAGACTTCAAGTGTCAATTTTCAAATTGTCATGGAAAAGCTGCAATCTGATATGGTTCAATATAATTGCATAGAAGTTAATAATCAACGAGTCTGATAATCTATTCAAAAAGTCCTTCAATTTGTAATATAATTTACTAGAAATCACAAGTCTTAATTATACGTTGACTTATATGAGAAATAAGAAGAGGGTGTTGTATTAATTCAAGTAATGAGATACATGTTTTATATTCTCTATAGAAGTTCTTTATTTCATTTGAGAGTTTAGTTTTTGAAGGACATTGTAATTTGAATGTTTTTTCATAATGTTGTGAGATTCAATTGTGATAGACTTAATTTCAAAATTTTCTAAAACATTTTTCAGTGATTTCATTTTCGAAAAAAAAAAAAATCCTCTCATTCAGGAAGGGGCCACAAGTGGTAGGCTTTTTTTCTAATTTTTGAAATATTACAATTGTTATCTAATGATTAAAGAAATAATTCAAGGAAAAACAGGCTACACTATACTTGATCTCTAGTCAAGAATACCATACGGGGCTAAAACAACAGCTTTGGTGTTTTATTGCTTGTCTATGAGCGATGGCATTGTATAGACACTTGCCATCTTTTGAGAAAGAGTAGCTTCATTAACCAAAGTGACAGTCTTCTATCTATAAAAGAGGACCCCATTTGAAATAAGTCACTGGCTTTTATGTGCTTTCCCTAGTGAATTTCATTCACTAATTATAACAAAACAAAACTAATACATAGGGAAAAGAAAGAAAAGCTCATAGATCTAAGCCATACCCATACTTGATTATGTGTTTTAAAGTGTCTTATTTGATGAATATATAGTTTACATAATTGAAATAAGAAAAAGCATTGTCTATGCTTTCTTTGTTGTTCTTTGTATTTTGACCTACTTTTGTTTCAAAATGTCATCTATATTTACATATTTGAGTGTAAGTAAGCTATAGGGAAACTTGAATTCAGCAATTATTTGTAATGTAAATTGACAAAATCCACTTTAAGTAGTGAAAGTCGTGTTCAAACACTCAAACAGACCACAAAAAAACCTGATAAACAAAAGTGTTGATGGGAGAAATCCGTCACTGGTGAGAGTATTAGTCTTTGTGCATGTGTACCCTCAGATAGTATATGGTTATTGTTACGTCTTTGTGTGTGTATTTTTAGAGTTATTAATTATTTTTCTTACCTTTGTGGTTGTGTCCCTTCTTCTGCAAGATCTGACGCAAATGGAAATCCTAGAAAATATAAATAACATAAGGGCACTTTTAAAATAAGATAAACAAATCAGTGGTGAATGTGTAATGTAATTGAACTTTTGGCTAGTTTTGCTTACATTAATTTTGAATTTAATTTAATTTTGCTTACATAATTATGAAAGCTTTCAACTACTAATCTGTAGTCTTCATCAGACCAGAGTGGGTGGAGAAGGTCCATGTCATATGATGACAGTGAGGTTGCTGGACCTTGTCCCCCCACTCTGGTCTGATGAAGACTACAGATTAGTAGTTGAAAGCTTTTGTATGTATGCAAAAAATGTTAACCGGTCAACAGTTCAAATAGTCATTCATGTACAAAAACTGGTTAGATGAATGTACATAATTCAAATCTGTGGTGTTAAAAGAAAATGCATGCCTACCCTCAGAAAGGAGGGAAGATAGCATTATATGAGATAATTTATTTTGATGCCTTCTCTTCTATTACTGTTATTACACATTATAGTGTTAACAGGCCATTAAGCAAAAAATAAATACTTTCATAAAACCAAATATGTGTAAAAAAGCAACGAAATTGTTTAAAATATGGTATCTTCAAAAAACATCTTTCCCCTTTTAAATGTACAAAATTAGATTCAATATCATCAGGGTTTGTTTGGTTATTTTAAGATTTGAAAGATTTTGCCAAACATTGTATTGATTTAAAATGATAGACATAGTATTTCAGTAACAATATTTGTTCAATGTACAATATGACATCTAGGCTTATAATTATATAACAAAAATCTCAGAAATGGCTTTTCATAATAAAAATAATAAAACAATAATAATGATAATTAATGATATTTTATTTTCCGTTAGATTCTTACAAAATGGACAGTTATGATTTATACAATCCCACTTCTTCTTGTATAATTTCTGTTATGCCATATCAGCATTACTTGAGATTTTATTGTTCATTTCAATATCTCTCTGTAGCATGATTAAAAAATGAATAATTATGACATTTGATCCATTATGTAACTTTTTGAGATATCTAAAGTGACAATACGGGGGCATCAAATTGGTTTAAATTTCTATTTGTGATCCTATGGTTAGAGAAACTGGTTTGCAAAGCTGATATCAGGCAAGTTTTCATCAATGCTATTTATATCAGAAATGTCTGGCTTGTTTCTCTTTCCAGCAAAAAGGATTTAATATGACCTCCTGTGTCATGGCTTCTGTCCCCATGCATGGCATGTAAAATAACACAATGGTTAAAAAAGATAAACAATGCTTGAAAACAATGCTATTTTGTCTCTAATTCATGTAATTAAGAAAGAAAGAAGGTACATTGTATATGATGACAATAGAATTGAAAATCCCTCCCAGGTCTTGAAGTGAAAATTAGTTTAATTCATGACAACATAATTTATCGCAGAAGGTGATAATAAATGCTTGAAATTGGTTATAGCTGAAAATTGTATTGACAGGATCACTAGAAAAAGCACACAATCATTCTTTAATCTACATGCAAATAGTCTCTCTAAATGGTATGTTTAGCTCACTTTGGAAAGCTTTCGACCCCTCTTGTAGCATTCTGTAGTTCCCCCTCCCCCCAAAGAAAGCATGTTCTTATTGGAAAATAAAGTTACTTGTTCAAGATCTGCATAATTATGCTCCGTTTCCTTTATAAGGGCACAGAAAGATTTTGTAATAGATGAAGAAAATATTCAAGTCCTGACATTCAAAACTGATTAAGATATGAACGTGAGAATATTAAACAATAAGGTCTCAATATTATAATTGAAAACTAATGCTGAATGAGAAGAGTTCATTTCTTGGACATGAAATCCTATTTCAGGATGCTTATTGGGACTGTGTTATTATTGATTGTTCATGCATATTCCATCATATCAATCTTGTAAACAGAACAATTGCAAACACAATTATTAAAAGTTATTGAATTTAATCATTTAGATTATATCAGAACCATGCCCAACCTATGGAAAATATAACCTCTGCAGTTGATATAAAAGAGAGAGAGGGTGTGTGTGTGTGTGTGATGTCAATTAAGGCATATTAAAGTGAAGGCATACTCAAGCCATGAAGGCCCATCAGGTTATCCCCCGTTTCTGTAGCACAAGCGACTGATAGCTTACACTCCCCCCTGGGCAGAATGCTAGTCTATGGTCAGTTACTTTCCCAGAATTTTCCTGGTACCCATTTATCGTTTCCTGGGTTCCTGGGTGAAGACGGGAAATTGGGTTAAGTATCTTTCCCAACAACACAGACATGGGGCTAGGCGGGGGATCGAACCCTCTGATGCATATATCTTATCTTATCTTATCTTATGCTTTGTCACTAAGCCACCATGCTCCCTTCAAGGCATATCAATAGTGTTAATATTCTCTTCAAATTCATTCAGGGCTTACATAAAGATTTCTTTTAACCTGTTCATGTTGGTGCTTTTAACAATTTCTATCATTACTATTATTTTTATCCACATTCCAAAATAGTTTTCTATCATGTTAGGACCCCCATTGGAAATAAGTCCATGACTTTTACAGGTTATCCTAGGCAAACAATTAACCTATACTTATTATTATTGTAGTTTTATTTTTGTCTTATTTCATCCTGTAACTTATTGTTCACATGTACATGTAAATAATTTATCTCTATTTGCCAAATAAAACCAAACCATACCAAACCATACATGCAATCTTATGACTGACTTTGTTTCTAACAGCATTCAAATCCTGTAGATATAAACTCTTGACACTCTTCTGGAGAAAAAATGCTAACCTAGACAATGGGGGCATTTCAGAAAGCTAATAATTGTATAACTGTTTGAAATATGGCTGGTTTGTAATGATGCGGCAAGGATATAAGAGTTTATAGCGAAAACACATATTTATAAATATTCTTTCAAGTGCACACTCACAGTATAAAATTACCCTGTTGAATAAGATATATTTGATTTTGTTTATGACTTTATTTAGCATAATTTCTTCTTATTCTTATAAATGAAAGAGCACACCATGCTTTAACATTTGTGCATTTATTTTGTAACACTTGACTGGATATTTCTCTGTAGGTAAATCATACAATCATGAATAGCTTTTTGTCTATTTCTTTCAAATCATGTTATTGCGGCAGAACAAACTCTTATGTTTGCAGCACATCTGCTCCCTTCACGTTGCTCCCTTATCGCAAAAGGATTATACATTGGATCATTGAAGTGATGCCTCACATCATATCTTATTAAAGTGCTTTATGACTTTTGCACTGTTAACTCACTGTTTGCAGCTTTATGTCAATTATTTTTACAATGTATTTCTCTCTCTATACCAATGTAAAATTAGTTTTTCTGAAACATGTCTCTTCAAAGCCCACTTTACACTAGTCAAATCGTGTCGAATTGAAGTGTCTTTTTTCTTAAAGCTTAACACAGAACAGCTCCAGCTTTTAGGGCACTGGTACTACTAAACTATTTTTCTAGTCTAGACAATGAAGGAAATTTCAGAGAGCTAATATAGAGATGTGATGTCATTACATTTGATAGATTGGGTTGCTTTTAGTTCTTCATCATAATGTGCTCCAAACAGCTTCCTTTCATTTATTTTTCATCTTTTGTTGTTGTATCTCCATTCTTGACACTATATATTATGCAAGGATTTTACAAAATTATCATGACCATAGGGACTTCATGGTTTAGGCAAAACACAGAGTATGTATCTCTCAAAATATGCTTATTGTCTTTCAGGTTTTCTGTTAGGACTCAAACGACTCTTAAGGTGGCGAACGGGTTCAACTCTGTTGTTACCAACAATAGCACCGTTTTGAGTTCGCTGCGATCCTGGTGGTAAAAGGTCGAGTCTATTTCCTAGACAAAACCATCTCATAAATATTATAATGACTTTTAGCCGGGCCCCTCATGAATATTA
>JAVSBT010080885.1:0-16213 GCA_033118115.1 Pharyngocirrus eroticus
TTTCTCATCTTTTGATAAATAATACAGATAACTTTATCAATATCCTTCCAGATTTGAGAGTTACCTGATTGTATTGCACTAAATTGACCTCTATGAATTACTAGAACCAAAGAATAAGTTCAATTCAAAAGTTCACTGTGTCTGACAAGGTCAAAATAATTTTCGACAATTTGCTAAGGCAAGGCCCTTTTAATATCTCTTGTCCTCAATATTTCTTGGCACATAAATCATTGCAAACTTAATTTTCTATTGTCACTAAGTATTAAGAGTTCATTGTAGGTTAATTATGACTCAATATGAAAAATGATCATAGGATCTTTATTGCAGCAATTCTTTTCATTTCAAAATTTCCATACCGGAAAGGCAATGAAAAACAACATGAAAAAAAAGAGTATGCATGTTTTATAAATGTATCATTAATATCAAAAGGGTAAAGCAAAGACCTTGGGAAAGATTTTGCCTACGGTAATATGAGGTGATGGTTGTTTACTCACACTTCTTGGAGTTTCTCCCAAATCCTTATTCCTTATTGACTTTGTGCATTCATGTGTAAATCAGCCCTGAAAATTCATAGCTGACATGTATACATCCCTATAATTCAATTACAGGAAAATCTGTATTAAAATCTGACCCGTTTGTGACAGCTTGGCTTTAGAGTGCCAACAAACAACTAGCAATCAATGTATTGTATCTTCTTGTAGCAGATTTGACGATAAGAGATGCATGTTTAACCATTTTCATCTTTTTCCTTGTGACATTTACAGCATGAAGTGATGGTAACATGGGTTTCAAGTTGTAGTAATAAACCTTAAATGAGCTTAAACCACAAAACATGCACGCTGATATTGATTCAATACATTAAGTAAATCACATACATGTCTATCAACATGTAAAAGAATGACTGAAATAGTACCAGTGGTCACTTATAAATAATTATACATGCATTCTTTTACCTTGTATAAATGTCACCAATAGCATTAAATGAAAATCTTTGAATTTCAACAATACAATAATAATCATAATAATAATAATTGAACTTTATTCCTTTTGCAACTAGAAGTTGACATATACATGTAAACATTTAAAACAATAAATAGTTAAGATCAAAAATGGTAATAATGGTGATAAATAGTAGGATGAGGGATGATGATATAAAAGGTGATTATGCCTAAAGGTCATTTTAAAAGTTTCCACTCTACAATTGTTCAGTGACTAGATTTAATTTGATTGGATTAGTATAAATATTAGTGATACAAGTCAAATTTTAACCAAACTATTCCTGCAATAACTTAGGCCTACTGATCTTATGGATCTTAAGGGTTCCATGTCAAGAGTAATAGAGGAAAAGGTTCCCTTTAAGGCCATGCATACTGGCTCTTTTAAAGCAGTGGAAAGAGGACCAAGAGGCTCTGCAAGGAAAAACTTAGCAAAAATCCAAAATTAGTTTTATACTTGGGTGGACCTATTATCAACTGTTTAATATGCTCATCAGGAACTATGAATGGATTTGGCTGACTCCCATGATCTGTGTTTTTTGGATTTTGCCTGGAATTCCCATGCAGAGCCTCTTAATCTTCATCTGCTCTTATAGAGCCAGTGTGCTACAGCCATTAAGGAAAACATTTAAAAGAAATTAGGACAGAGTCATATAAAAGTCTCTTGACATAGCATAATAAGTGGCTACTCAAAATGACATGCAAATATAGAGTAATGAAATGTATAACCTTTTTGGGGGTTACCTCCAAACAAATCAATTTCCCTTGATTTTTATGATTCATCAGAGATTAGAAAATGAAAGGTTGCTAATAGACCATAAAAAAGGCCTTTTGACAAGAGGACTGTTAATTCAGACACCATTCTTCTTCCATATGGTTTTACCTTCCATGGCAGCACTGAATTAGTATTCAACCTAGTACCTCTCTCATTTATTTTTACATCAGCCAACAATTGCCAGGTTACAGAATTTGAGTACCCCAAATTAGCTTTAATGAAAACAAATGTTCCTTAATCGATATACTAAATCTATTACAGAGTATTCCAAATGACAAGCAAACCTGATGCTTTCTAAGAAATGGGTGTCAATAGTGATCCTTCTTTGAGAATATATGACTTGTTTTAGGAGCATTTCTAAAAAAGAGCCTTGATAATGATGATGATAAGATAGTGGAGTCTTTCCCAGAACTGCTAGGCTACTGTATTAAGGCTATGCAGCCTATGCAAGCTATTTGTAGCTAGCTAGGTCCTTGATTGTTGAAATGCAGATATAAGAGGCCCAACTTTCCTGCCTTTCCATAGAAGTTTCTTGGGAAAATTATAAAGATTACACCACTGATGGCTATGAAAAGAGATAGTAATGACTAATGCCTCATCCCCTGACAGGATTCTTTTTTACTGCATGCTGTGTATATTGTTTTAGACAACTCTTTCAAGGGAGCGTTTACACTTTTTGTTTTGAAGTCCAATTTTTATCTGATTTCTCATTTCGGAACTTAATATAATTTATTTGATTTAAGGGGAATTTAGTTTTCAAGTATTAAAAGTATTTGTGACCACTCTAATGACAAACAATGACAAAATGGGTTTACATTATGATTTTTTTGTCCATTTTTTACCAATTGACAAGTCATTCTGAAATTGGACCAAACGATTATTAATGTAAACAAGCCCTAACTATGTATACAGTGGCACTGGCTGAGCTTGTTGGATTCTGTCTTACTATGTGCTCTTTATTTTCTTACTGTGAAAAAACTCTCTGATCTCAAGACAAGAGGTGATTGCAAGGTCACTATAACAACATTTTCTTGAATAAAATTGCCCAAACAGAAAGTGAAATCCTGTAGAATTTCCATGTCATGCTATTGGTCCTCCTTTATCTCCTGGAATGGGTCCTGTACCCATGCCAGACTTGGCACCTGTTACATAACATATCTCCACTGAGCAAGCTATGTAGTACTGATATATTAATATCATGATATTGAAAATATATAAAGTGATTTTATAAAAGGCTTGAAAATCTTCACAACTTTTAAAGCTGTATTTAAAATCCAAAACAAAAGAAGCTTGTACTAATTTGAATAAAGACTGCTCAATCCACTTACAGGCAGAGATACATGTGCATCAAATTATAACTGACCGACCAAATTGATAGGATTTACTCTTCACAGACTCTAGATATAATTGTTTTATATCCTTATTTTTTCCGCTTGCAGGTTTCCTGAAGTTTATTATTCTTAATTCTTTATTTTTAGAACACTCTTCCTGGAAATAATCAAATCCATTGTTAATTTCTTTTCTTTTGAATTCAACATCTTTGTTTTAGGTTTTATATTGTTTTTGTCAAAGCTGTACTCTTTACAAGATATTGACATAAAAATCCTGCTTACAATGTTCTACCTTTTGTTCTTCTTTGCTTTAAATTGCTTTTTATCTTTTTTATTTGCAAATACTTTTATTCTCTTTTTTGTGAAAAAAATCTCTTCAAAGCTTGATGCCAAGCCTTTCCTCCCCACGAGGCCTTTTTTTCTCTTTTGCAATTACTTGTTACCAGAGTCATACATTTTTTATATACTAGAACAGCATTTACACTTTTTAGAAACCTGTATCTTTGTGTGGCTAGAAGTCGATACAGTTATATCATATATTAAATGTTCTTTAAAATAGTCTTTTATGGTTCCCACTGATGCCTAGAAATTTGTGAAGTTTAAAAAACAGTTGTCAATCATATATATACAGGGAGCCAAATCAAAGTAAATTGACTCATATAAGGAGCCCTGTCCTATGTCACATCTCAGCTGCGAAAGAGTGTCAACTGACCAACTAGGATGAGCAAAAGCAACTTTGACAAGAGCCAAACTGATTCATTAAAAGGAGACCAGCAGTTTTTAGGAAGTCACTTTTACTTTACTTAGTTGGTCAGTTGGCTCTCTTTGACAGCTGAATTTGACATGGCTCTCTGTGTAAGAGTAAATTGACTATTGGACTAACCATCTCATGATCTGGCTTTGACAAAATAACATATTTCCTATTAATTGTATGCACAAAAACAAGCCAATAAGTAGTCTGATGTATTGTGTCTAGCCGACAAAAGGGCATATGGCCTATACAATAAAACAAACAAGAGAATATACCTTAACTAAACTGTCCATCAAAACTCTCTTGAGATCTTTTAAAGCATTTCCCCTTTTTTTTCACTATAAATTCCCTTCATGTCACTTCATAAGCCTTATGTAATATCATAAGCCCTCTATTCAATCTATAACTGAAAGTGGCTTTATGTTGCTTCTCAAAGGGAATAGGAATCAATTTGATTTAAGATACAATCTTTCCATAAGATAGGCCTCCATGCAGGAAGACATCTTATCTCTTCAATTGTCATCATTGTACGCAGAGGAAGGCAATTTTTGTTGATATTCAAGGAAAAAATCTGACAATTTGCTTCTGATCAAATCTTAAACTGTGTATGTATTTGTTTTTCATAAATATTGAACATGTTATCAAGAATCAAATTCAAATATTAACACTGAATGGAACAATTCTTTTAAAGCTTGCTTTTGAAAACAAATTGTAATTATCATAATATTGGAATATATCATGCAAGTTTCAAGAAGTTAATGACCTTCTATAACCTTTTTCATTACTTAAACTCATAATGTCTTCTTTCAAGTTGGTCAAGTCTTTCAAGAGGGACACAGCTGAGGCATGCACATAATTCTGAGACACAGAAAAGTTTAAATCATTCTAGATCTCATTCAAGTACTAATTGTTTTCATGGCTATAGGGCACCGCTAAAGCGTTTTTCTGAGCTACAAACATCTAGTTCTGGGACACTATAAAGGCATATTCTTCTACACCCACAGGTTTAAAAGGAAATGAAGGCTTTAATCATTTGATTCCATGCATGTTTGTACTTTTCATCAAAGACATAAAATGAAATAAGTACTAAATATTAAAACTACAAAAATTGGAGGCAATACATCATGAAATCATACCAGCTATGCAGATAAATAAAATGACATCCTCTACCAAAGGCTAAAGGCACAGAAGATGAAGTACTGTTGCTTATGATATAAAATACTACATGAAAACGTTGGATTTTGTATCACTTTTTACACGACTGAAGTCTTAAGACTAACCGTTTGTTGTTTAGAACTGATACAAACATCAATATACTTGATAGTTTTTTTCAAAATCAGAAATGTTATAATCAAAGACTTCAATACAATTAAGAGTCAATAATTATAGTGAATTCCTTTTGCTGTTCAGGAACCCAAGCACACAAGTTTGTATATAACAAAATACCAGTCAGAGTTATAACCATTCTGAGAGGGAGCTATAGACCATCTTATTTTCCACTAGTGCATAGATACGGACTAGTTAAATGTTGCACTATACAAATGAACACTAACGATAAATAATAATACTACTAATAAATACTCTCCATAAAGTTGAGGAAAAACTTTAATCTTTTGTTTTACATGTAGATGTTATAATGAATGTAAACTATATATATTTGCTACCTTCACACCACAGGAAAATTGGTTAATGACACTCACAGTATGTTAACTTTTGAAAGATACAGGGAAAATTGGGCAAATGCTGCAGAGAGAAAAAAAACGCATCAATTTCAGTACTATTGTAAATATGCCTTGTACGAATTCAAGTAAAATATTTTTCACTGGCTTCCAAGATGTTATTCAGATGAGACAAAAAATAGGGCCCCATGTCAAGGATAACAGCATCTGGCATGTAAAAGATCAAGATAAATGTTGAAGACTATACATTTATCTGTATAAATATTCTTAGTGGGACATCTATCCTACCTGTCGGATAGAGGCCTAAGGGCCCCATATATACTAGTATATGCTTCCAAGAAAGCTTCTCAACCTTCATATTGACAACTCAATATACATATCACTTATCATAAAGAATATTTGGTTAATGAAGAATATTATTTTGATATTCATATATAGTTTTGAAATTTGTTGACTTACAACATCTGCACGTATTTATCTAATTCGATGTAATGCATGGTAGTATTATGAACTCTATAAGAGACAAAGCCTTCATCTCTAATCCTTTATTCCTGGGTTTGTCTAGTCTACATATATCATCCATGTATACTTAAATTATTATCCTCATCGTTAACTCAAAACCATCATTAACTTTAATTTCAAATGGCCTTCTCCATAAATAATTCATTCATTTGTTTTTCATTGCCTTTAAATAGTTCAATGTATTATCACCAAGCATCTCGATTTCTGAGGCCAAGGACAAGTTATAAATCATTACAATATATGATAATGATATGGATGAATGGAGATATGATGAACGGCTTGTTTAGCTCCTATGTCTTTTCTACTGAATCAATTGACTAATTCAATTTTACTGTTGAATAGAACAGCAAGACTTCCCATTGCTTTATATCTCCTAATTGAATACTTCATAATTTATAATTCTGAAATCACTATAAATTACATGCATATTCCTGATAAAGATGTGTGAAATAGTGGATTTTGTAAGTATGTGTCAGGGTCTGTGGACATCAAGATCTGATGTTTGATTCTGAACTTGAAATACAAAACAATACGCTACTATCATCCAGGCCTTGGTGCAAAAAGTTGCACCAAGGATTTTGGTTAAGGATTTTATTTTACACAATAAAGTGACAAAATAAGGTGTTTATTCTGAATCAATGCAGCTAACAGTTCCTATAGACACAGTAACAAATAAAATTAATAAAAAAATGTCTTCTTTTTTTTTTCCCTTGGTGCGATTCATCGCACCCGTAATTTCAAAATCGCGAGTGCGACACTGGTGTGGTACGATCGCACATGCAAAATTTCAAGGACTGATCATCATATTTCTGTTTAGCTTTTGAAAAACAATTGGCACAAACAATTGGCACAAACATCTAAAATGTGACCATGTTGTAAAGGCCTACATTTTTATAAGACTGGTATTTTTCAAAACAAAACATGCTGGTTTATACATGATATCAGTGTTAAGTGTTGGGCTCATTATGCAATATTTTATTTTTAGCCTATGATATTTTCAGTATTATTGATGTATTATGGAAGTCTCTTAAAAACTGCATTCATTAAAGTTTTAACATAGGGTTCAATGCATTAACATAGGGTTCAATGCTTTATTTTACTTAGTGCAAATAAGGTACATAAACTGGGCCAGTATGACCTTATGATCTTATGATTGACATGTCCCTCCATCAACTTTTTTCAAAATATTTTTTACAAATCCACATACTATTACCCACAATTTTCAAATGCCCAACTTCCCCCCAAAAAATACAAAGAAAATTGATTCAAGAAATTAAAAGCCTCAAAGTCGAAAAGATCAAATATTGTATGTAGCCTTAAGATTAGAAAAATTAATGTTTGCATTTCATCTTATGTTTGACAAAATATGACAGATGACTGTAACAGTGTTCATCAGTGGGGAATACATAGTGAAAAAAAAAAACCTTCTTCAGGAATAGACCAATTGTGGAGTACAGTAGCTCCCAATAATATTATGTCCTTTTTTTCCTGATACAGAAAGGAGAACCTTTTCTTAATGGACTTTATGTAATGGAACACAATATGAAGTAATGATTTTTAATGTCAAAAGCAAGATCATGTTTCAGACCATTTTTATCCTTTTAACTATGAGATGTCACATTAACCTAGTCACTTTAAAATGAACTTTTGAATGTTATTACATCTATACAATGCCATTGTACTCTGTGCACCATTCCAAACTGTGCCATTATAATAGGGCAAAATATTCAGATTCTGACATTAAATTCAACCAATAAAACTTCTTTTGACTTATTTTTTTTTAAGTCATGCAGTTCTCCCATTAAAAACGCCTAGCCTTATTTTTCTAAATCTCGCAGTATATCCATAATGAAAATATCTAAAAATAAATCTGTGTTATGTAAATTTCACTAAGATTTCAACAGCTGTGTCACAAGAACACAAAACCTATTAAATTTGCTTACAGATAGTGACAATGCATATCAATGCAAAATCAGAAGCTGACATATTGGTAAACATAAAATGTGGTCATAGATTTTCTGTGAGTTGCTGGGTGTGAACTTTACAGAACAAAGACATATCGAATTGGGTATATTGAATAGACCTTAATGTATATATACAGCAACATTTGGATTTGTTAAATAGTGATAATTGCAAAACAAAAATTACATAATTGTCTAGAGTATTCCGATGATGGCTACCATGTGTCCTTTTTAGTTTATGTTCCACTCATATCACATACAGTATGTCAGTATTTGTCTTGCAAATAAATCAAGCAACATGATTTCAGAGTTATTGGTATACTTTATGTCAGTTTTAGTACCTATGAATAAAAACTTTCTTTCTTTGGCTCATATACCATAATATATTTTGAATATTCACTATGGCATATACATGTACATGTATTTATATATAGCATATTGGAATAGAGCCAACAAGAAGATAAATGCTTTTTTTTAAAAAGTCATTGGCCCGGCTAACCAACTTGCATGTCAGAATTGTGCTGCAAACTTAAAACATAGCTAAATCTGGTCTCATCAAAATCAAAATTTAATCCGATAGAACATTGTGGTATGATATGCTAGCCCCCCCCTCTCCCTACTGTCCCATGTATTTAGAAATGTTTATTGTGGAAAGAAGCTGGGTCAGTAGCTTCTAAAATATGATGGCATAGTAGAGTTTGATTATGAGCCAGTAGATTCTTTTCCCAACAGGTCCATGAAGAACAGTACAGAAACATTCCTATATCTGTATGTCAGAGGGATGAAGCATTCAAATAGAAATTAGAAGATTTAAGTTTTCATCATATTATTTTAACATACCATGAAATTCTGGGGGAGGAACCTAAGATGAACAAGCATCCAGATCAGAGGGACTGAAAACGTTAATTAACTTTAATTTCAACTTGGTCAATGGTGCAGCATCATTACTCATAACATGCATCTATCAAATCAAAATATGAACCAGGAAAACTTGCACAAAGAAAATTGAATGCTACAGAAATCTAGGATAATTAATGACCTGATAGCTAGGCCAATACGCTCCAATAATAAAAAAACAAAACATGCTACATGTATTCCATGCTATCGAAGATAAGTATTGACCTGGGTGGAGAATGTTGTATGCATTTTTAATGATTTTTCAAGAATAGAAGCATGCATGACTTCTGAGATTAGAGAACACCAACATACAAAGAAAAGGTTGCCAAACTACAAGGACATTCATATATTAGGGAAGTCTATAGAGATAAAAGACATTTGGCGAGATTCCAATGGGTTCTATCACAGATGAAGAGTAATTAACTCCCCCTGATGCATTTTGGGATGCACTAACAGCAGATTTGCTGTCCTAGCAGTCTTCAGTGCAAAGGAGTCTGAAAAGAGATTGCCATACCTCTGTCAATTTGTGAAAAACTTTGTTATTCTTGAACAGATTTCAACTGCCATATCAAAACTTATGCTTTATAACCAAAGAAGCAGTCATTTTCTTACACAAAGGACAACCATGCATTTTGGCTGGGGTTAGACACACTTTTGGAACCCTTTTTCCAATTTCGATTAAATCCCTTTGATTAAAAGGTGTACGTGTGGCTAACCGAGACATACATCAATGCTATGTATACAATTCCAAAAGTGTGTCTGGAAGCAAATTCAATGAAAATTAATAGGTTAATGAACTCAAGAGTGGTTTAAAAGGGGAGATTTAATAGATTCTAAAAGAGTGTCTCACCACAGCCTATATGTATAAATATCACAAACTAAAACCATTGACCAAGGGGAGCCAGTGTTCAGTGGACAGGGCACGTGATTTAGGATGGGGCATATACCAATAGCAAGGATTTGAATCCTGCTTGAGGCAAGGTCTCTTTCTGGCATGAAAATAGAATTTCGCTCTATTATGTGTATCATGTTATAATATCTGGCTTGTTTCCACATCCAGCAGAAAGGATGTGGATCCATGTTATGTAAGTTATGTTAAAAACACAGAAAGGCTAGCTGAAGTCAATGGTTCCTGTGCCAAATGTGCAAATAGTGGCATCAAGGTGTAACAATTATGGATGCTTAACCACAGTACCATGCATGTACACCAAAAAAAGAAACCATTGACCAAAGTATCTCTATATGGTTATTACATTGTGTTAGATCTATGATTATGTAAACCAATTGTTTGACATCAATTTTCATCCATAAGTAAAGCACTATAGCACAATTTTGTCTGTAAATATCTGTTAATAACATTATGTAGAATTAAGTACCTACAAATTGTCTACATTTTATATCCCTATAGCTAATTTGGAATCTGATACAACATCAATATTAATATTTCTAAATTCTTCTCCATGCACAAACAACTGTTGCTAAGCTGAATCATGTTGAACGAATTGAATTTTACCAATTTGATATTTCTTTCCAGTGGAGAAATGCATTAATACAGTATGGCAAACCTGGGTATTTTTCTCTAGCAATACATTCCTTATAAAACTTGTTTCCTTTCTATGTAATATAAGAAACAAAAGAGACAGAGAGAGAGGAGTCAAAGACAATATGATATTCAGGTCATACCACCCTTCTGGGAATTCATATTAATCAGAGAGTTGCAGACCATAATTATATTAATGACCATTTGTATATTGTGCATCTACATCAATTGTTGGGTTAAATTTGAATATGCCAAGTATTCTATATGATCTCAAATAGGGCTTGAGTCTCTATGTTACTTTGCAAGTATGCAATAGATGTTTATTTCCTGCCACAATTATTTCATTATTTATTCATTTGATGAACAAAGTACCTGAGTAATGACCAGACAGTTTTCTCTAAAACACACAGGTCATACCAACAAGCCTGTAATCTTATATAATCACTTATATCATAAATCATACTAAACTTTCTAAATGTTATGCAGTGGAAAGTTTCTAAAATTGCTGTCTATAACACTGACACTCCCATTCCTTGAAGTTCACACTAAAATTATCAATTATTGATTAAAAATGATGTACTCTAAAAGCCATTCTTATTCTATTTTTTAGATCTTTTAATTTGGTTTTATTCCACAAATAAACATGAACATTAATACATATATAATGAAAACAGTCAAAAATGAAATGAAAGTAAAACTCTCTGTATGCAAAGTAATGATACATAAGAGAAAAAATGACTTTCATAAAGAAGTGTGGTTTGGAACCTACATGCTTCGAGTCATCAAAGACATTCGTCAAGGTTTATTTCAAATATATACAGTGAGTAGTAACAGAATTGAACTATATGGGACTAAAGAGATTAAAACACAGAAAATTTCAATTATTTGCCTTGGATAACCTGTAAAAGTGATCTCCTTGATAGTAAAAAGGTGATATTACTTTTGGCTTGCATAATGTATCAAGTTCCCACATGTCCTTGGGTTTTTAAGGTGTTGGAATAAGGTGACAACAATATAGAGGTCAATTATAGCAGGTGTAATTGCTACAATATGATATTGATGAACATATATTTCCATTAATACAAGTGTCATCTCATTACATATAACATCCACAAAGAGATGTAAATGTGTGTTTTTTTAAAACAGCCAGGATATACTTATTTTCCTTCTTTATTGCAGTAAAATTATACCGTTTCACTCCATGGGGATGAGGAGATTCAAGAAAAAAAAGAAAAATGAACCTTAATTTGTACTCCAAAATCATCTTGAAGAGACAAACGGTCTCTAATGCAATTTATTACACTTCTCATAAGATGTACTGGGAATTGTTTAGAAATATTAACATATTTCAGTATAAATTGTTTGGATCCATATCTGTGAAATGAAATGTCATCTACAGTATATATATATAATAATTGGTAGCTGGGCCAAATGGAAATTAGATAGATATCTCTTTATAAATCCAACCAAAAGTGTTCAATGATTAAAGTGAAAATAAAACAAATGTTTTATTACAAATCTAATTCTATAATAAACCAGCTTCATGATTTGCTAATTTATACCAATATTTGACAGTACAAAGTTGCAGAAACATGTTGTTGTTATTTCTGCAAGACAAAACTTCTGATAAAGTGACCAAAAAAATCAATATCTTTATGATATTATCAATAACAAATTATATCTTAGCGGACTCTGGTTTCTGTGACAATTTCCTGCTGTTTACCTTACTAATTAATGAAGTCTTAATGATCAATAAGCAACCAGACAATAAAAGCTTTTTTTCTTGGAATTCTTTCTTATGGGGAGACAAAATGCCTTGAAGTTAAAGAATCAATTTACAGTCATACCTTGAAAGTCCGACACAGTTGGGAATATAGAAATTTGTGTCAGATTACAAAGTTTTGCATTATTATCAATTAGAGTGACTTATGCATGTACATGATATGATGCACAGATATACTGCATGCATCATAAACATTTGCAGGTATATAATTAAATAAAATGGTTACAAGTCCGAATAATTTAATTTTGTTTATTTATGCAATATTTCGCCAAAGCAGCATCATCAGGCAAAAAAATAAAAAAAAGGATATAAGCATTCAATCACACAGAAATAACTAAAACATAATCAGTATCTGTGGATGTCATCACCACTGTTTTGTTAGGGTAATACTCTACAAAGGTTTCTGGGTGAAACCCCATTGAAGCAATGTGACTTTTTGACTTGTGGATCACCAGAAGAGGCTTTCATTTTTCTGTTTTGTATGCACTAGCATAGAATCCAACTGAAATCCTATCTTAAAATACCTAAGAAAATATGATTTGATTTCCACTGTGTTGGTAGCATATTTTCCCCCATTGCAATGGCATTGAATGAAAACAAATCTTTTAAAATTGCATAACTTGTCAACACTGTCATAGAAATTGAAATTCAGGTGACAAAAACACAGACATAACAAAACAAGGTTAAAAAAAAGGCCACTCTAAAAAGTATGCCCTATTGATTCAGGTACAATGTTATACAGTTTGTTGTAATCAGAAAGAAATCAACAATTCTGCCAAGAACTAAATTGATACTGGGAAAATAAGCTAGAGCTTACAGATTTTGCCTTGCATTAGTGTTGATTAACTTTTGCTTGATTCAGAACATGGAAAAAAATCCAAAAGAAGTGATTGCTGTAGATACAAAAAAAAAGGCAAAGAAAAATACAATCAACCAGGGATCACCTTGTTTATGACTGTCTATAACAGATTTAATAGAGGTTTGACCCCCTTCAATCAAGGTGATCTCAAATTGAGTTAGATGTGAACAACTCCTAATGGAAAGCTTTGATTTGAAGCCATCCTACATAGCAACCATTGTTCATACACTGTGTCACAAAAAGATGTCTTTATGTAATTGTCACAAATAATCCAATAATATAGAGGAAAGATAATGTGGAGATTGGGTTATATTGCATTAGGCCATTCCTTGCATAAATCAATCACAGTTTTTTGACCAATGCAAAACCATCGAAGATTAATTTGTTTTATGTATGAATGAATGTTAGAACATATTATTGGCAAATTGTAAAATGTTGATGTATTTTATAAAGACATGGAGGATATAAGTTAAAAAGCAACAATGAAGGAAAATCAGAGAAAAGGAATTTAGAAGAGAGAGCAAGTTACAAAAAAATTGCAAAAGAAATAGTATAAAGTATGAAATTAACAGAGAGAGGAATACAAGGAAGGAGAGAAGGAAAGAAAATTGACAAAAAAAATGATAAATGGAAGAAAGAAAGAAAAAACAAAGAAAGAAAGAATGAAAGAAAACATGAAAGAAAGAAAAGAAAAACAATATCATAAAGAAATATCACAGGAAAGAGAAGGAAGAAGGACCTGAGAAAACCTCCTACCTGTGGATGATGATGGAGAAGATGATGTTGATGTCCTCTTTTTGAAAATAAGTCCCATCGCTTGAGAAAACATGATTTAATCTATTTGTAATATTCACCAATAAAAAACCCAGGGTAAAGTCTCAGCCAATATTTTTATACAGCATCCAACTTTCTTGTCTATAGAACTGTCTATATTGATACGTGTTAATGTTACTGATAATATAATCAGTCACTCATCAAATTAGGTGATACACTTTCTGACAAATCACAGCCTCTCAATTGTGTTTCAATCATTTAATAATGATCTCTTTGTCATCTGATATATAAAGAATTAAAAAAAATAGATAAATCTGGTTTCAACATGATATTTTTCACAAACTTCAAAGAATCCTACTCTTCATAATGATGCAAATTATCCCAGGCAATATTCAATTCAAAGTCAATTGTTCTTCAACAAAAAAAACCAGCCTATTTATAAAAAGGAAAATCAATGTCACAATGAACTCTCATTAGTTCGAACTTGTTTGAAATTACTTTAATATTCCATTTAGACATTTGATGATTTTCAAAAAAACTTGAAAAACCTGTCCAATGATTTGTATTGATCTGTGGAGTTCTTTCAGTTTTAGTTGACTAGACATGAACTAATCCAATAGAGTTATTCTTCTTTCATTTCATTTTTTTCTTCCAAAAATAAAGAAAATCAGCTAGATGATTAATTCCTTTTGAAACTATACATCAATATCACATTATCTTTCTAATTGCTGTTCCTTATACTTTGACAATTGATTCATACAAAACTTGATCCACCTTTCACATTTGTGCACACTGTTGTATGATCTGGTTCCTGGCTTGCCTTTTGTCTCCAATGCCAGTGTGATGCTTTACTACATTCATAGAAATATTTCTGGCATCAGTCCAATACTTTTGGTGTCAATTTATTAAGATTTCAACAAATATTAATAATCTTTATGGCAAATTCTTATTTATCTCCCCTTCTCCTTAAGACAAAAATCTGAATAGCTTGTCTTTTGGCCTCGTAAGCTTAAAAATAAGTGTGAAAATCGCAGCTCATGTGAAGCTTAGCAAAAAATTAACACTGTGGGATTTCTTTTTCTTTCTACCAATCAGATGAACTAGTTTTGTTAGCTAGGCTTGGTACAAGCTATTGTAGCACACTGACAATGTAGCTTTGCCTACAATTAGGCAGTGAAAAAATATTATGAGAAATTGAAGGTCTAATATCCCAAGAAAGAAGTCACCTATCAGCAATTAACAAGCAAACTATAGAGAGGTCTTCCAGGAGATGTTCAGTCTTAGCTACACTTATCTGTTTTGCTTAGCAACAGCTGTTATAGCTCCGAGGCTATACCATCAGTGGAAAATCAAGACTACAACTTGTACCATATTTGATTGGATCAGTGGAAAGAAGAGGGAAAAAGCTCATTACTCCATCAGGTCTATGATACAATTAGGTAATGAGGCTCAAACTTTTATCACCAGCATGGAGGAAAAAAATATAAAGAAGACATGTCTCATAACATCAATTTTCACAGATAGACATGATCCTGTCTTCAGCTTTTTAGGTTGTTATTTAAGCTAAAGGTGTCATTGATACATCAAATAGAACTTTTTTTAAGTAAAGAGAGGTTTATGACACATTGGCAACATATAAATGACAGAATATCCTAAAAATACCAGAGATAGAATAAACAAAAAAGTTTAATTTCTAAATAATTTTCTTTGATACTGCTAACACTGATTATAGATTCAGTCCATACTCCAAATGTCTGTGACCTGGTATACCAGACCAGTTTTCCCATTCAGTACAATGTTATTTGATATTGTGGTTAAGACATTTGGAGTAAGGAGTGGATTATTGTATTGTATATTTTTTATATTAACGTGACATGTTACACTTCAATTACAAAAACTTACAACAAAAAAAGGTTTATAAGTGCACCCAGCCCCCTTGGAGTTATCAGTCACACAACTATACATGTAAACATTGTCTCTTTTCATATTGATTTAATCATTGGTACTATCGATCAACTATTTTTAATAACTAAACAAGAATTTTTGTTTTTAGATTAATTTCAATTTTGCTTTTTCAATACATTGTACATATAATAGAAGAATTAAATATCAATGTATTCATATTTCTTTAGTGATTTCGGGTCAAACATTATATTTTCACCTATCATTGCTATGTGAGCAAGCGACCTCAAGTATTGGTCAATGTTTTATTTCCTTTTTTGATTTCTACAAATTTGAACTTTAGTTGTAAAGTTCAAAGATCTTGGTTGTCACATGCCGCCTTCTATGTCGGAAGACAAGGTTTTAAATGAAAATCAACCCATCGACCAGGAAAAAGACATTTAA
>JAVSBT010080996.1:0-16212 GCA_033118115.1 Pharyngocirrus eroticus
CCTTTATTTAGCCAGTTTTGGTCCACTGAACTTGAGAGCCATGAAAATATCATTGCCTTGCCCGGGGTTTGAACCACTGACGCTGGGTTGATGATCAGCTATGCTGACCACTACACCATGGAAGCCCTCTAATAGTTGTTGCCAGTTTGATTTATATATTTTGTTAACAGGGTATTGCCTTCACTCAAATATAAAGGTATACTCTATCAGAAGCTTTCTGTTGAGAGTAGGAAGTTTGAAAAAGAAACACCTAAAAAATAGGAGACATATAGTTTCTTACTTTTTCAAAGTGAGTATGTGATCCTGGTTTATTGTATGTCACTTAGTTCATTAATCTCCTTCATTTTTATTCCATGAAAATTGTGCTATGCATAAATATATATATATATAATGCTATTAATACCCATTTCTATGAAATAGAAAGTACACAATTTTAGCCTATTATTGCCCGATCTCTCCAAATTAAAAAATAAGGACATTGTCTTTGCAAATGTTGATAGAATTTGAGTCTTATCGATTTATCCAAGTTAGAATACAGAGTCAGATAAGGCCATTCGTATGTATTATTTGGCCAATAAATGGAACCGACTCATATATTTGCAACAAAACAAAGCAAAAAATATGCTTGTGATTTTTTTGATTGGTAACATGGAACTATTAAGAGTTTGTTTGTTCAGTATGATTATGTGTGCATGTATATCGGAAGTTCGGAACCCCTTGCTCCTATCAGTTTTTTTTACTTAAAAGGTGAACAATAATCAAGAAAAAAAGAATCAACCAACCAACCCAAGTATTTATGCCAAAAAATCAATAGACCAACTAATCAATTTGAAATGGTTTAATAGTATTGGACCAATTACTTATCCAATAAATGCAATTTTTGTTTTTGCTATTTTTGGACAATGTTGAGGAGGCTGTATGAGTAGATAATTATTATGAAGGAAATGGTGTAGTGTTCGTTAACAATAATGTATTCTATCATATTCATCATCAGGGTATTCGCCTATACTGCAGAAAATCAACAGAAAAAATATGTTGACTTTGTGCAGGATTCAAACCCACGACCTTAGGGATACCTGCCGACCGGTCTGGATTTTCTTCAGTATAGGTTAACACCCTGATGATGAATATGATATTCTGCAGTTCAGGTCTTATTTAAAGATAAAATAACGGTATTTATATCGCACATGGCAGTGTTTATTATTGCTAGTAGATTTATGGATGTATCTTCTAAGGGGGTGTTCTTGCTACCTATTTTAAAATATATATTTAGGTTGTGTTATGACTGACTTCCTCTTCCTTATTATTTTAGATGGTCATGACTTCTTACAAACCAAATTACCTGAGAAAGAAAGTCAAAAAATATCTGATGCAGACTTCTCTAAACACTTTGATGACACCAAACAGGTCTTCAAAGACATCAAAGGAATCAATCCCACCCTTACCCTAACAGATGCTGAAATAGAGAAATATAGAACACTTGTGAATGATGTACTCACTGTTATGCACAAGATTTACAAAGAAGCTCTTGCAACATATGGACAAGACATAGATCTCCTGATTCAATATGCTTTAATGCAGATACAAGGGAATGCACCATATAGGCAGGACATAGCTATGCTGAAACAAAACTATGAGAAACTACTTAGAAATAGAAGGAAGCAAGGTAAGTCAAAATATCTTTGGGAGAAATACTTTACTTTCTATATTAATTGTTAGTGTTAAAGATTATACACTATCCATTTAATTTCATATAAAAAATGGAGATAATATCTGATCAAGCCAAATAGAAGTATAGATCACTTAAGATGATGATGATCGTGTAGCTTATCTTCCTTTTTTTGTTGTTTCACAGCATTAAGACATGAGCTGTCTTCACAAGGAAAAGAGCATGTCACAGAAGAAACTGTGGGTAAGTTGATACATTAGATCAATTAGTTTCTTTAATGTACATAAAGATCGTTTGTTTTAAAGAATTTATCAATATAGCAGATGTTTTTATCAATGATATGTTGTTTCAGTGCCGAAAAAGGAGAAGAAGATGTATTTTGGGGCTTACAAAAAGAAATATTTCACAGGACGTGAAAAGGAACTTTGGGATTTGGAGAAAAACTTTGTAAATGAAGCTACTGAAAGAGTATTCTGTGGAGTGTCCATTTGTGGTACAGGAGGCTATGGAAAAACAGCCTTAGCTGCAGAATACGCACACAGACATGAAGATTTCTATGTGGGAGGTGTCATATGGATTGCATGTGACAGTCAGAAAATATTTTTGCAAAGGATCAATGAAATTACAATTAAAATGGATCTTGGTGGATCAAATTTTAAAGAAAAAATGACTCGTTTGACAGATTGGTTAACTAAAAGGAAAGACCCTATATTACTAATTACAGATCATGTTGATGAAGAGCCATTGCCTGAAACTATATTGAATTTGGTTGCAGGAAGTTGGAGGGAAAAGTTCCAAGGTCATATGTTAATTACAACAAGAAGACAAGCCTCAGGTGTCTGCCGAGAATTCCGTCTGAAAGAAGATTGTTGTATACAACTTCAAACCCTTCAGACAGAAGATGCTGTCAACTTTCTTTTCCATCAGTCTCAGTTTTCTCAAACAAATTATGACTTACAAAGGGATGCAGAACTTGTATGCAAGGATCTTGGAAATCTGCCACTTGCAATAGAACAAAGTGGATCTTATGTCAAAAGAATGAAATCTAACGGAGAGGGTACCCTTTTCAGTCAATACCACCAACTATTTGAAACAAGAAAAGCTAAACTTATTGAAAATATGTCAAAACATGGCAATAGATTCAAGGCCACACCAATTGCAGATGAATATTCTCCAGATAGTCTGGCAATACAAACCACTTGGATTGTAAACTTTGAACACATCAAAAACTCATCAAAAGCTGCAGCTTATGTAATGCTCATTTTGAGTTTCTTTGATGTCTCAGACATTCCTTGCTGTCTGCTAGATACAAATCCAGAATACCTTATGAATTCAGATTTAAAAGAAACTATCAAAGAAACCAAAGATATGGGTCTACAAAGAAATGAAATTCAGGATTATTTGACTGAGTTTTCTCTGTTTTATCACAACAAAGAAAATGACACATTGAGCGTTCACCCTTTGATTCAGTTCATGATGAGAGAAGAAGCTTTGAATTCTGAGGTCAATGACATATTCCATGATGGCATCAATCTGCTTGGTGAAGTATTTAACAACCTCAAAGTATTACCAATTGATATCTTACAATCAAAAAAGAAAGGAGTGAGTATCTACAACATGCCAAGTGTTTACCATTGGGGTCAGTTGGCACATCACAGTATTGTGTTCATTTCACATATCATCCAACACCAGGAAAGTGAGGGGTATCAACACACAGAGAAAACCGAAAATTTATTGCAGACTTTCTATTCACAGGCAATGAGCAAAGTCTTGTATGAAGTTGCTACACATCTGTCTATCAATGGAAGTAATGAAAAAGCAATCATGTATCGAAACATGGCCATTAAAGTTGCTTCATTTCGCAATGTAACACTTCCCTTTGAAAATCCCAAAGCAATTTCAAATATCCCTTTAACAAAGCAAGCAATAGTGGTATTGAAAACATGTCTGCTTCCAAATACAAAACAAGATGAGATGGGGGGAATCGAAGAGGATTTGGAATTTTGCAGTTTGGAAGACCATGAAATTCCCAAATTCCAAGGTGACCCCTGTTCAATCGCGTCCAATTGCCGAAATCAAATACAAAGCACAAAAAAACAAGAAGACATATTTTTCTTGCTGGCAAGGTCTAGATGCAATGCTGCTTTGGCTTGTAGTGATATTTATATGCCACAAACTCATGACTCAGGATGCAAATGCTCTGATATTCTTGCGGAAAAAACGATTGAAACGTCAAATGGCCAGATCATTGAAGTGCCTCATTGTATTCAGAAACAAGAAGAAAAAAGACAAAACCCTGAGGATATTCAGATAATTGTTATAGAGAAAGGAACCTATGATTTGAGTAAATATGAAGAAGCAGTTACAAACAAACATTTCATAGGTGTAAACAAAGATGAATGTATCTTTTTAGTCTCAAAAGGCCTCCTTTGTGGAACGGTGCATTTTGAAAATGTCACCTTGAACTGTTCTGATTGGCTGATGGCTAGTGAGTCAAAAGTTTCATTTGCAAATTGCAAGTTTCAAGCTGCAAAGAAGATATCAGATAATGCTGTTAGCAGTGTCAGACAAAAGAATGTGAAACAGTGGGTACTGTGTGGAGTCAACTCGACTATTTTCATTGTAGACTCTCAAGCATCTGTACAAGGTGGATTCCTTCTTGCTAAAGATGTCGCACTGACCATTCAGAGGACAAATCTGTTGGGAAATCATTGTAACAAGGGCATTTTGTATGATGGTGGGAGTTATTTGAATCTACATGATGTTGACATTGAATCGTTTGAACATGGACTGATGGCAATTTTTCCACCTCTTGGGAAATGCCACATCCATTCTTGCAAATTTCACCACCAAAGTTTAACTGGTGTGTGGATTAAGGCTGTAGAGCAAGATAAAGTCAACGAATTTCCAGAGTTGATCCTAAGCAAGAATGTTGTAACAGATAATGGACAAAATGGGGCTGAGATAGCAGGCAATTTCTCTGTTCTCATTGAAAACAATAACTTTTTAAGAAATGCAAGACTTGGGCTCAAAACTAGTGACTCCAATCATGGATATGGACAAATTCGTGGAAATGTCTTCACAAACAATGGGTTTAAGGATTTGATATTTGATCCCAGTGCAGATATTGAACTTGTTGGAAACAAAATCAATGACAAACCTGTCAGCTTTCAAGGATTGGATGCAAATAAAGGCCAAGACCATGTTTATAGGGAAATTTTGACAAGAACTGGCTTTCAGGGGACAGCACTATCACAGGAAGAACAACTATGGCTGAAAAATGTTTGTGCTGCTTACATTACGTACCAGCAAGCAAATAGAGATGGAGAACAATTGTCTCTTTCTGGCACTGGTTTTGCTACATTTTTTCCTAGCGAAGTCCTTCAACTTTTATCAGCTGACAAAAGAGAAATGAATAAGGCATGGTTCATAACACACATTGAAACAAATATACCATTGCATATCCAGCACACGTTTGTTGAGAGGGCTAGGGTTGAATTATGTTTATGCCTTGGTATCTCTTCCCCAGATATACTGAATGACGGGCGCCAGCTTCCTTCTCATAAGGACTCATTGAAAGAGAGTAAAGAAATAGCTCAGCTTTGCTCTAACTGCTCGAAAGTTTTAGGAGAGACCCTTTTTTTTCGCTGTGAAAGCTGTAGAGTCATTGGATATTGCTCTACTTTGTGTCGCAGTGATCATTGCAAGAAGCACCAAAAAGATTGCATAAAAATCCAGGACAAATATGTTGTAGCAGTAGACATCAAAGAAGATCCAAAGATGAAAATACTGAAATCATATCGGGTTGTACCAGTAAGATGTTGTGTTTCAATGGATGGTGAAGACAGAATTATAGTACGACCACTTCGAGAACCAAACCTTGAAATTGAGGTCAAATCAGAAAGGATCTGTAACTTTATTACAGCAATGGGTGATTCTTTTATAGTCAGGCATATAACAGGTATTCCTTTGCCTGTGAGGTTGACTGAAGATGAAAGAACCCTTTTAATCTATCTTACAGATACATTCTCAATCGATCGCATTGCCCAAAAGATGGCCACAAAGTAACAGAAACTTTAGAATTTGTGGATATTGTCATGTTTTTGTGTGTTGTAGAATTGTCTTGGAATTCTGCTTCAAGATAGAATGCATAACTTGTATCAAGAGTCAAACATGTATTATAAAGCTTATAGATATATGAACCTTCACTCAACTGTATATATATATGGATACTTGTATTGGTTGGCCGTTATGCTTTACCCTCATACATGTAGTTCTGAATTACCCCCATGTACCCACATTGGTTTTCACATTATGACATGAATTGACAGACACAATTACTTCACAAAAAGTTATAAATTAAACAGTCAAATAAGTATACCTTTGGACAGTTTGGTACCAATATTAGCTTGCCCTCTGTTGGGGCTATACTGCTGGCAGTATGCCACCAAACTAATTTGTCAACGTTTTGAAATCCAGAAAAAAGGCAGACACCTTGACAACAATTTGATAATTTACATTGAGAAAACAATATAAAAGTTATATTACTATATGAGAGTATCATTCATGTGAATCATCATCATCATAAAGGTGTCTGATATATTTTGCCGTAGAAAATATATGTCTAGATACATGTAAGTTGACAAACAGTAAATAAAAGATGATATTGATAACAACAAAGTTGACATGTTTTCATTTATGACAAAATGAATAAAAACCTCTAAAATCTTGGGGGGGGGGGGGAGGTCATGCTTAAACTTGTATATAAGTGGAGCGGTATATAATTATCAACAAGAAGATATCGACAAAATATCAACATGGACAGGAAGAATTTATGTTTTATTGATATCTTTGTTGATGCACCTAATTCCTGAAGTATCGATCATGGCCTACATTGAGAGTGACTTCAAATCTATTGGATGGTAGACCATATTTTTAACATTGGCCATGGACTAGGGCCATCTACATCAATTTTAAGAACATAAATAATTATTTAATTCATCCAAGCAAGGAAAAATAATATGATAAATGGCTTGAGCTAGTATATGTGGATCATCATACATGTTCTCTTATACAAGTAGTTAAACATTAATTATACAATAGTTTTTAATATCTAAATACACACTTTTATCTCATAATGAATGTGGATTAGTATTTCACCCAATTAAAAAATCCTGTGTGTTTATTTGTGATACAGATGGGCTAGTAAAAATGCTTTTTGGCCATTGATCTTGACAAAATTACTAGCCTAGTCTAGCAGTGACTCAAAATGGATTTAATTTACCCTCCACAAAATTACACATTTCAAATATGTTTTTGTAGGATTGTATCATAATCACATTAAATTATGTATCCTATTATGTTACCTTGCTAGATTCCAGCAATTTCTCGGATATACTAGGATACCAGTCAACATCATGAAGTATTCTATTCCAAAATAAGGAATAAAAGTCATCAATATAGCAAAGAGAAAGAAATGTCTCTTTGAACACAGAAGACAATAATAACAGCATCTGGCATGTAAAAGACCAAGATAATTTTTTTATTTTATTTATCTGCACACATTTTCTCAGTGGGAAATCTATTCTATATGCCTAATACAGGTGAAGGACCAATGCGAGCTTGACAGAAAGCTTCTGGACTTTTAAATTGACAATAATTTTTACTCACTTAGAACTTATAATTAAGAGTATAGTTCTTTTACTATTTTCAATTTTCTTTTTCTTAAAAAAGGATATGAATTTCCTTTCCAAAATTAAATAAATGCACAACTCTCTTTAACTTTTATACACTTCTTCTAACAAGGCTGAATAGATTACCCACTTTTGATATAAATTTTAATACAATACAACCAAACACAATACAATAACATTAAATGACACCAGTTCCTCAATCCCAAATATAACACCAGAAGGCATTTCTGCCTCAAATGGGATCCAGGACATTCCTTTGAAAATGGTTCCTATCACTACAAAAGCCACGCCAGTCATTGTGACAAGGGATCAAGGAGCTACACTGGAATTACAACATATCAAGGTAAAACATAAGGGAACTTTTGTATTTAGTATTGTTAAATTATTTTAGTTTGCAATTTCCTGGATTTTGTTGAATTTATAATAAGGTTCTTGTCATTAGACCAAGAAGTGATGTATTCAAGGGCATTATTTTGTATCGTAAAACTACTTTTTTGACAGCTTTTATAGTTACATTATCTGGAATACTTTGAATCCTTGTATGTTGTCATATTTAGGCTGGATATTTAATTATTCTACAAAATTTTAATTAAAAACAATTTGATCACAAATGACTAAGAGTCTCAAATATCAATCAGTTGTACAAGAATGTGCTATGTATTATAATGTTGACATAAAAAGACTTTTATGAAAAATGTTGCATGTATTAAGGGTAGGGAGGTCGGTAATTTTTATGTTATATTGAATGGGAAAATTAAGAAATATCATCAATTACCAACTGATTTCAGCTATTCAAAGAAGACTATCTAGAAGTTATTTCTGTGACCTGATGGGATACTCGAACAATAAGAAGGCGCCTATGCTGACTATTCGCTGGTCAAGAAGCATCGGAGACTACATATACTGAAATAGGCTTACTTTTGAAGTAAAAGATCAAATGGCAATTTGCAGGAAATTTCGAGTAACTGTTGCTATGAGATTTTAAAATTCTCATGCATATATGCGTGTCTTAACGATATAAAATGTGGCTATGTATCTTACCTAATTATTCATTAAAAAAAATATTTGTTTACTTTAGAAAATAGATAAGTTAGGTGTTTGGCCATCTTGGCTTATATTTGATTACCATTATCAAATGAATGGCACACATATCATCCATGTTCATATCTTACAAAGATTCTTTTTTATACTATCAAGTTCTCTGATTATCTAAAACCTTAACCTAAGCCCACTGAATGCAACAATAGACAAGAATGGTTAGTGTGCCCCGATTTTATTGTTTGGCATACGCCATTCTTGTCAGGAGCGACACAATTGACGATTAGTAGCACTCTGTTAAGTGTAATGTGAACAAAAACTAAATGAAATCTAAGCATTCAATTATGTTTAATCCTGGTACCACACAATTTAGTCCCCATTCAGGTCACCTGAATAATGAGTTGAACTCTCTAATATGGAGAGCATGCACAGATTGCAATTATATGTTCAATGATTACGATGCCTTTACTATTATCTTTAATGGCTGCGGCTAGACACCCTTTGTTTAAGTTTATGTAAATCGATTGAATCTGATTATAATAGATTCGAATTAAATATTATATCGTCTTAAGATTAGTAAAAGACATAAAAACTATGAATGGTTTTGGCTGACTTCCCTTCTCCGGTCTACGTGATATTTGGATTTTGCATCTTGTTGGCTTTTCTCGTGCAAAGCCTTTAACAGTACCGGCATGTGATATAGCCTAATTGAGTGTGTAGCCCCAAAGTAATAGAGAAATCTAATCAATATTAATATGTCATATACCCTCATGAAAAATCCAATTGAAGCTATCGAATATTCAATTTTGCACAAAAAAAACGTTGCTGCATGTTCACATAATAGAAAGTATTGATTTGATCACACTACCATATAAACAACGATATAGAAACACGGCAATGTTTTGCCATAATTATAGATTCTCTGTTGATGCTGACTCTTCGTTATTTGTATTTTTTGTCTGCCAGAACACTATATTTCATGTTGAAATATCAACATTCATCATCGTTGTTAATTTAGAAATGTGTATCATTTTTTTATTAAGCAATCTAATTCGGACTGTTTTCTTTCATAATTAACATAATACCTCTCAGGTGTATTGTGTTTTTTCCAGTATTGATTGCAAATTTAGTCAAATCGAGGCTTTTCATTAATGGCTGCCATAAAGGTGAGTTCATACCTGCGTATGGGGGATACATTTTCAGAGCTTTTAGGCTATAGGACGAAAACTTTGTTCTTAAATCATTTCTTTGTCTGATAATTAAAAGTCAGATGTCGTTAAATTCAGTTTTTATATCCATGCATTCCTATTTTTAATTGTACCAGAGACTGCTTTTTATACGTTCCAGGAATGGCCATTAAGAATTCAGACACTAATCTATTGTTTCTTTATGGAAACTGAATTTAGTAAATATAATGGAGCTTATCTTTGATTCAGAATTTCAGAATTATTTGATCGATAATTTATAAAACAATTGATATCTTTGTTTTGGCAACATGCCTAGACACATCCTGTAAAATGTGGCTGTAAAGGAACCACTGTTTAAGGTATAACCATGGTTATTTCAGGTAAAGATATAGATGTAGTATTGAATATTGATTCAATGAAATGTACAACTATCACACCTATCATAGCGTGGTTGTAGCACACACACATCGATTAATGGAGTATATACGGTACAGGCGTGTAGAATTTCAATTGTACATTGCACTGAACTTTTAGAAAGTCTTTCCAGGTGGATGGTGAGAAATATGAAAAACTATCTAAAATAAAGTCGAACGAGGCAAGAAAATTTCATTTTTTCTACAATATCAAGTTGGTAGATTTTATACATTGTGAATTAAAGATCTATTATATTATAATTATGCAAATTATACAATGTTGTCTTCCTTTTTTAGATACATACCTTTGTGCCAGAGAACAATTGAAGTGAAATCATTCTTTGAAGTTTTTAACCTGAGGGCTCTCTATACGTATACACTCAATTATTGGTTCGGCCAAATCTATAAACTTGTTGTTAGATTAAAAGCTCTGAAATTCTTGAATATGGCATCTGAATTACTGGATCAGGAAAACCAAAACTTTGTGAGACTTCTTATGTTTATATCACAAAAAGGGACTGGAGTCTTGAGGGAAACTTTACTACAGTTTTCAACAACAAAATGTGGCGTGGCTACTTTCAAAGAGGTTCTTGTTGTTGCTGAACCTCACAAAAAGAAAATAAACCCAGGTTTTGTCTCTAAGAACCTATGGCCAGCCAGTGACCCCCCTGAATTTGTAACCCAATTGGACATCACAGCGTGTCATGCTTTGCTGAGTCTTAAAGAAATCAGTGACTTGACCAATGGTCATCATGATCAGCTGAAAGATTCTCTTCAGAAAATAAAAGATTTTAGGAATCAGTTATGCCATAACAATGATCAAAAGATCTCTGATGCAGACTTCATTAAACAATTTGATGACATCAAACAGGTCTCCAAAGACATCGAACTCACCAATCCCACTCTAGCCATAGCAGATGCCGAAATAGAGAAATATAGAACACTCCCCATCACACATGATAGCTACAAAGATGTACTCACAGTTATGCAAGAAGTTTTAAAAGAAGCTCTTGCAATGAAACAAGAAATTGCAACACAAGGTAAAGACATAGATGTACTGAAACAAGATGCTAAAGTACAGAACAAAAAAGTAGAAATAGTGAGGCAAAACTATGAGAAGCTTCTAGGAGTTATGCAAAGTAAGTTAAGTATAAGAACGAATATTTCATGCATTGTTGAATATGAATTTGTTTCTTGGGTTTGCTGTTATGCGTGATTCATCTATAATTCATTTTTTTGTATTAAAGGTTTCCTAGTCAAAAAGAATATTCCAACTGGTGAGTAATTTTATTGTACCCATGTAATGTATTTTGTTTCTATTTCTTCCTATCAAAAAGGTAATTCTTTCTTTAACAGTTTCTTTGATAAAAACAAAATGTTTGTAAACACACATTGAGCTTGTTCTGATTTCGTTCTAGGATATGCCTCCAAACTCCGAAAGACGCTTGAGACCAAATACAAAGAAGAAATGTCCTTTATACAGCTAAATCCAGTGGATGCCAGGGCAAGATCATCAATGGACAAGCTATTTGTGAAACTAACCATGGTGGAATGGGACAATGATAACAATAAAGATATCCCCACAAAATCTAAACCTTTGGAACACTACTCTGGGATCTTCAAAGAAAAAACTGTCAAAGTCGACAATAAAGTCAAAACAAAAAAACAAATATTACAAACACAGATTCATAGAGTAGTAGTGGTAGGTAAGGCAGGTATTGGTAAAACAACCATGTCACATAAAATTGCCTTTGATTGGGCTTCAGGTCAAGTGACAACTTTGCAACAATTTGAAATAGTGTTTGTCGTGTCTCTGAGAAAGGTAGAAATGAATCAAACTCTAGTTGAAATCATTACAGATCAATTGCTCCCATATAAAGATGAGTACTACTCCAAATATTTGGAACAATACATCAATGAAAACAAAAACAACGTGTTGTTTGTTTTTGATGGGTTGGATGAGATTAAGAGAGGTACGTCTAAAGAAGTTGATAAAATGATAGATAGTGAATACCTTGAACATGTGTTATTAATTGTCACAAGTCGGCCTTCCGAAGCATTTCATCTTTTTAGATCAAAGAAACATATTGATATATTTGCTGAAATAGAAGGGTTTGACAGAAGTGGGGTGAAAGAGTTCATAGGGAAGTTTTTCGGTGATATAGGGAGACCTGCTGATAGTCAAATGTTATTTGATCTTATCCAGAAGAAAGACATCTTTAAGATTATATCAATTCCTATTGTATTAAACATTCTATGCATGCTTTATGCTGAAGAAGGGGCTTTGCCTGACACAGTGTCAGATATCTACAAAGAACTGAGGGAATTCCTTTGAAAAGACAAAGACAACGAACGGAAAATACACATGATGTAATAGATGAGAAAGTTTTTGAAACTTGTTTGTTGGTTCTTGGCAAAGTAGCTTTTAAAGGGTTGATCGATAACCAGCTTTATTTCCCTGCAAATGCAATCGATAAAACTACTCTTGAAATTGGCCTTGTAGCATTTGATAAGGATCCATACAAAATGAAAAAGAACACTCAGTTTTATTTTTTGCACAAGAGTTTACAAGAAAACTTAGGGGCTTATTATCTTGCTAGAGAAACAGAAAATAACAATCTAAAACCTTGGGAAACTCTCAAAGATAAAATGAAAACATTGAAGGGCATACAAAATCATGAATTACTACTGCAATTTTGTGCAGGAGAATGTCAAAAGCTAGGAGAAATCATTTTAGATTTTTTAGATGAAAAGATGAATGATATTTATCCCAAGATGAGAAATGTTTTAAGAACAATGGATAAAATGGCACATGATCACAATCTTTCGAAAGAAGAATTTGCAGAAGTTCATGAGCTTATGAGACCCTATGGAACAACGAATGAGAGTTTATGCAAATTACTGAAGCTAATACCATTACAAATAAAGGTTTTCAATGATATGCAAGAAAAAGGTAAACTTTGCCTAGCCTCACGGATATTCATTCAGAATAATCATGAAATGATAGATAGGCCTCAAGGTGATATAAAATTAGAGCATTGCTATACACATGTACGCAGAGGGGAGCACTTGGAATACCTTCTCAAAAATACGAATTCAATTTCGTGGCTACATCTGTCTCAGTATCTCGACACGACAAAAGAAACTTATTCCGTATTAGAAAACATCCTTGATCAAAATGATCATAAAGTTAGTGTCTCTATGGAATTAAATACAAGTGATTCAAAAGAGATCATGTCGTTTGTACAATTAATCAAAGGTCACCCAAATGTGTTATATAAAAGATTTTCATTGATCCCAAAGTACCATGGAGATTACTGTAAAAGAGATGACAAAGAATGGGTTGAAAGATATTTTCAAGAATTATCAAGACTTGAGAACATTGTTTGTTTGACCTTTTATGTTGGTAAATTACACCATAGCCTTTTAAAACCAATGGGGGAAATTGTGAACCAAAATGCAGACACCATCTTTCAATTAGACCTCCAGCGAGACATAATCGATAGAATTGGGTTTTGTCATTTTCCAAACGCCTACAATGACATTCAATCCAATTTCCATTCACTGAGTGACCAAATAACTAAACCATTAGGTCTCAGAGTTTTGGCATTGCCTTACTGTTTGGATACCAGAGATACAACAGCTTTGAGGTATTTTTTGAATAGATGTCCTCTAATTGAAGATCTGAATATCAGTGGGTGTACATGTGAGGTGAGCAGTGAGATTTTGACATTGAAATATCTCAGAGAACTTAACATCTCAGGGAGAATACTTAGGGGAGGGATAGATGTAGGAAGGGTTCTGGAAAATCTTGGGATAATGGAACATCTTTCAGTCTTTAAGGCATCTGGCTGTGATATAGATGACTCTCAGATACAAAAGATTCAGTTTAAAAAACCTACAAAACTGAGAACTATTGATCTCCAAGGCAATCAAATAGGTAGTAGAGGGGTGCTACATATCTGTGACAAAGCAACTGTGTTGCAAAAGTTAGAAAGTTTGAATCTTACAGAGAACAATATAGGCAGAGATGGTGAAGAGGTACTGTTCGAATATCTTGAACAATTCAAATTGTTGAATTTTTTGGGATTGAAAAAATGCATGGATAAAGACATGGAATCCAAATTTAAAGAGAAATATAAACACATTGATATTATGTTGTTCATGTAGTCAATATCATAATCCTTCTGACTTGTTTAAGAATGATTGGCATAGGTGGTGTATTTATTGATAATCAAACAACTGTGGAAAACTTGAATCATCACTGTTAGAATAGATAGTAATGTAAAGTTTTGTTAATTATATTTACTGGTAAAATTGGGTCACTGCTTAGTCTCACGGTACCAATAAAATCAATAATTAGTTTTGCGCTTTGTCACTAATAGTGCTATATAGTGGAAAAAATCAACACATCTCTCTCTCTCTCAGTCCGGTGGCGCGAACAGCGCTTCGGTGGCCCTCATGAGTTCACGCCAACCCAGCAATTTTGCTGTGTTAAAATATAATACATTGAACAAAGCTGAAACCAAGGTGAAAGAATCTGAAGAAGGAATGTGATCATATTATATTTTTACATTGGAATAGTACCATAATAGATAAAAATTATGTGATAAACTACCTTAATGGAGACATCTACATAAGGTTCATAGGACACTTTAATCATGTTTGGAATTGCTACTACATTATGATACATGACAAGACATTTTCACAATGTATGATGCAATGTGCCATGGACAAAGGGTCCCAGTGCTAATTCCCAAACATCTTTCTCAGAGTTCACACCTACAGCTTCTGAATCAAATATCATTGGTCTAATGTCAAATTCATATAATCCAATAGCAACCTAATTGTGTTTCAAATTCAATGTAGTTTTTTGAATGCAATTTTATTGCAGTGCACATATCTGGAGTTCATCAGTTATTATTGACTTTAAGATTTTCATGACATAGGCAACAACTACATAAATCAACTAGCTGTTGTGTTTTGTAAATTACTACAGAACTGAAATATCCAAACACAGTAATTCACAACCTACAAATGCAACAATGTAACATTTATTAAAAACAACAACAGCATGTTATCAACATGGAATTTGAAGAGAAGGAACAAAATCTCTAACTTTTGTTGATAGATTTTTAACGTAATGACTTAATGTTCATGTGATTGATATCAACAATGATATGATTTTTCGATGTTCATGTTATGATACTGTATCATCTCTCATAAGTGATACATCTGTCATTCATGTTAATTACTCAACGTCATAGAAAACAAAGGACTTTACTTTAACAAAAGTGAAACAATTCATAGATGTCACCACTGGTATTGAATGTTATCATATTTAGGAAACAAAGTCAATTATTTTTCTAACTTTGCTAATGACTTTGCTATCACTTTTCACACATTCATAGATGCCAATGTGCATCATCATGAGCAGACATAAATCAAAGTATTTTGTATGGACAACAGTGGGTGTTGCATAGAGAAATAAACTTGAAATCAACCTGTTATAAGTGAAAGTGATAATCGCTGCTGCTGCATTTTAGTTGTTTATTTGTACAATAACCAAGTATGATTTTCTTTAACATTTTGACATTTGGTTATTATGATCTATGCGATCAGGTATTTTTTAATTTGTAAATTAAAGTTAATTATCTTCTGATAATGTGTTATGCATACTAATATACATGTGACTAAAATACTGATGGTGCTATAACTATGAAGTAAATTCATGATGAAATAATAAATGTTATGCTTTTTGTATTCTTTATCTTATTTGATTCATCGTTAAACTGTGATGATTGTGAGACATGAAGAATCCCATATTGATTTATTTAACAACAGAATTGGGAAGTACTAACCATATTTTTTTAAAGAAGATATATGCCATGTTGAATCCCAATTGAAATAATCAAGATGCATATTTTTTTACTTTCTTCCGAAAGGATTATTCATGGAGTAATTAATTTTTATTTACAGCAATCTATTTTTTCTTCAAAATTATTAAAATTAATGTTATCTTATAAATCAACATTTTGTTAGAAATAGAGAAGTTGAAATAGTTTTTCTGACTGAAGAGAGAATGTCCCCCCCCTCCTCTCACGCTCTAATACATGCTTATGTTTTCGTGAATGAATAATAATAATAATAATAATATTTTATTTTCCGTGAATTGATACAAAAAGAACATATACAAATATAATATAATCGGA
>JAVSBT010081107.1:0-33695 GCA_033118115.1 Pharyngocirrus eroticus
CTTATCTCTCAAAATGAACATATCTTTAAAGTTTGACTAAAAGTGTGTGTTATTTGATTGCTGAATTAAAGGCTAAGACCAACTTAAAGTTAAGTAGTCAATTGAAACTGGCCCCTGGTTATTAATAAATTGTCATTCGAATAATTTTGAAATCACAAAAATATTGGTATCAGGTGAAATCTGAACAAACTATTTTATTCGGTAATATTTTCCTGAAGAATGGGAAAAAAAAATATCCCTCAGATCAAAGATTTAAATATCAGTATTTATATCAAACTACATAGAAAATATGACCAATGTTTACATACCCTCTGCATAAAATTCATGTCCTTTCTCTGTCACATCATAAACTTTAAAATTCATAGCCACATAGATTTTTTTATCTGGCCCCTTCCCGTCATATTTCCTTAGTTTTGCCACTGTGAATTTCTCTGCCATCTTCTTTCTATGACAACAAAATAGATTATGGTTTCTCCTAAGGCCTTAGTCAGAGAATCAAACAAACCGAGTGCTATGTTTGTGAAAAATGGAAGCAAATTACAGGTATGATGAAATAGAACATTTCAGTGATCAAAGGACTGTCTAAATGTCTCGAATTCACATTACTTAAAATTAATGAGAGGACATGTTTTTAGGGATCTACATGATTAAGAACAAATCTGTTGCCTAGTCACAAAAAGCAATTAGTTTTTTGTCAGAAGTCCTGTAGCTTCTTACAATTTGTTTTCATTGGAGAAATCAAGGGAAATGAATAAGAGAGAATTTTATGCAGAGTCTTGTCTCAGCATCTCTAGCTCTACCAATTATTACTGTTTAGTTTTACATGTTCCTTTCCTTGGTTTTTTACAAGCAAGAAAACTTTTCAAGAGAGTCTTTAAGCATTCTTTGATATTATATGCATTAGCATAAGTACTGTACCATGAGGCATTTCAATAGAAGGGGCTCCCAAAGCTACAATGTCATACTGCCCTAACTAAGCTGCATGTGATGAAATGATAGAGAACAGATTTGACTTACTAAAGTAACAAAAAGTTGCTGTCAAAATTAGCCAAAAACTGCCAAATGTTACCACCTTGTAACACCCATGACTTATTTGGGGGGGGGGGGGGAAGTATTGAAAGAAATTAATCTTTCTTCTTTTTTTGATTGGGTAGGGTGGGTTGGAGGGCTTTGGGCTTTGTCAAAAGCATCAATGTTTGAGTAGGATCAAATTGTAGCTATGCATACCCTAAAAACAAAAAAATATATAAGGTGCAACCAACTAATCAATTTGGAATGGCCTAAATTAAATATTTTTTTATTTCCTTGTTGAAAATGATACTTTGGAATATATTCTAACACAAGATGAGTCTTAGTACTTTGCTTGAGGGAAAAGACTGGCGTTTAATCCTGGCCATTCCTCACATGGTCCTGACTGTAAAACTGTCTGCTGTTTTTTTTGCCAAGGTAACCACACACCTAAGAATTCTTGGGCTCCAATGTGATTGGTGTATGCTTGTAATGACTTTACTGGATTTATTAATGTTAGATTAGATTATAGGAAGGTGCATTTTATGTGGATGGTGTTAACCAACACACTCAAATTGAAAATAAGACTTGACCTTGGCTAGTGAAATGAAACAAATAAATGTAACAAAGTATGGTGCAACAATGCCTGTTTAACAGTGCAACGAATCTGTTTACCCGTAAAAGTGGTGGCACTGCAAAAAATGTAGGCTTTATGATTTAAAAAGCTTCTATCTTTTTTTATTGCTATCACTCCAGAATTTTATGTCTTTAGGTTTGCTAATAATAAATGCACACTGTCACAGAGAAGTCTGAAAAAACAGGTATTTTCATCCATGGTCACCATGGTTTCAGACTGTTGAATGAAAGATGTTAAAAGAGAAGATTCAGAAAATAAATATGACTTCAAAAGCAAAAAAAAGAGAGAGATTTCAAAGAGGTCTTTTAATTCAAAACAGACTAAAACACAAATTAATTACAACAGCAGCCCTGTTATCAATCATTAAAATCATCAATTTTAAGAATTATTGATATCAAACTTGGTATCTCACATCTTTAAAAAAAGGTCTCTGAACTGTTCTCCTATGGAGGCCTGGGTTTTGTGTTTTTTTCACTATGGAATCAAATAGACTTTTTATATTGTCTTAGTTTTTAGTGCTCCTTTTTCATTGTACATGTACATGTTTGAAATAAAATTTTAATTTAATAATTTTTTTACCTAGAAACTTTTACTTTTTAATAACAGTAAATAACTGTTTGTTTTTGTTAGATATTCTTCTGTATCATCAATCACAATCATGTATAAATGAATAAAATAACATCAATCAATCAACATACATTTTGTGATTAGGAATAGAAAACTTTAAGGAGTTTATTCGTGCAATATAAATTATTTGTGCTATTCCGTGCAAATCAGAACACTTTGCTTCTTTCTGTCGTATTGACCAGATCATCAATTTGGAGTGGCCTAATATAATTATGTTTATATAATATAATACATTGGGCCTTTGTTATTTATTAAATGAGGAGAGATTAACACATGTGGACATATTAATAGACCCACCACTGGACTGGTAATTGAATATATATATTAACACTGAACACACTATTGACAAAGAAATGAACCTTCTTTAGTATAAAGACTGCTAATTAATTAGTAAACACCTCGTAGCTTGAACTATCTAACCTCAAAACAATTCTTGACAGTTTTCATTGTAAGAGGTATATTTTCAGCCATATTACTAGAAGCTATAAATTGGAAGACCATGATGCAATTAAATAAAACATTTTTTTCCCCTCTTCTAGTTAGTCTTTTTAGTTAGAATCAATGTTACTTCAGAGCGAGATACAGCATTTCATTATGAAGTAGACATACATTCATAGAGAGCAATTCTAGGAGATAGCGAATTGGATGTTTTGACGAAAAGTGTAAGGACTGAAACATCACCAGCAGATATAAGTAAAGGTGCATTTGTTTTTTGTAAACCTATAAAAAGTAAGTCAAAAGTATTTGGAGATTTAACAGAATGTTTTATGGGCATATGTAAGCAAGGATTGGTGATAAATTGGTCTGGTATATAATTGACCTTTTTATAAGACGAATAATCACAGCTTCCTTACATGAAAGCCTAATTGCGAGTTTATTGCTGATGTGTAAACCATTTTCCTTTTATCAGCAGTCTTTACAGTTTGAGTGGACTCGTGACAAAGTAGGCATTTTTGAGAGCGGCTTGTTAGACTTTACACAGATTGTCTCATTTTGGTACAGCACCCAAACATGGGTGAGAATACAGGTGCCTTTAGTGCCTTACCACCAGCTCTTATAAATATCCAGAAATCAGGCCAGGGTGCCAAGAAGAATTCACTACCAAAAGAGTTAAAGGAATTTACAGTAGAAAGCATCGCACCTTTTAAAGGGATCGGAGAAGAAAAGAAGATTTATATTGCTCTTCTTGGGAATGTTTATGATGTCACAGAAGGGTCAAAATTTTATGGTCCAGGTAAGTTGAAGATTGCTAATTTTAATGGGAGTACAGTATACATTTATATAATTATGCAAACCTGCAAAAAAGTCAACTCTTAAAACATTCTCAAAAAAGAGTTATATTATTTTTTTCAAGTGACTACTACAATTTTTAGGATATGTAATAAAAAGTCATCTTTTAGAGCATGTTTATAGTTTTGATACTATTATTTTATATGACCCTATTTCTATTCATAAAAATTATGGCTGTCCTTACAAAATATACAAAAGCAAAAGAACCCATTGTCTTTCTATAGGAGGGCCATATGCATCATTTGCTGGGACAGATGCTACAAGAAGGTTGGCTTCATATTCACTGATCGCAAAAAAGAATGAAGATACGTCACAACCTTTGACTGAAGAACAAATGGAAAAAGCATCTCATTGGGAAGTTTTGTTCAAAAGTAAGATTATTTACAGTCCAGTACTTCAAAAAGGTAAAGGGGGGGGGGGGAATTACTTTTCACATTTTCTGAACTTCACAAATCACTGAGGGGGGTGGGGGTTAGGTTTGTATGAAGGATCACCTTGTTTTTATCGCCCCATAGTTAGAAACTAGGTCACTCCTGTACTGACATTGAATTCCATAAACTATGATATATTGTTTTATTATTTTTAAAAAAAGCTTAGATGAAAAAAAATTGTCAAAAGAATATAATTTCAAAGAATTCAACAAGAACACTAGCATCATATTAGATCAAAATACTCTTCTTCTTTAATTCTAAAGGTTACAGTTATCAATGTATTGGTACTCACCGTACTAATTTCATAGACTTTGATTCCAGCAGCATAAACTCATTTATCAAAAACAAATTGCTGTTCTTAGTCACTTTCATTTAACTTCAAAAGACCTTGATTTCATTGATGAAAAGTAATCAAGTTTCCATGCCAAAAAATATTCAAAATTAAGCATGTCCTTGGAAAATGTTCTTAGTTCTATTCTTTTGATCTCCCATCGTAAATAAACCTTGGAATAGGTGAGAAATTGGAAAGATCTATGATGGAATTTGATTATCTCTAATTAAGATAAAGTATCAAGTTCTATTTACAGTCTTACCTGTAGCATTGGCAATATAAAGGCAGATTCTTATGGGAATGCTCTATGCAATTTATAAAATTTTAAGTTGTTTAAATTTGTACCCACTTTTGTCTTTTTAACGATCGATCGACCTGATCCATCATTTGATGACTGTTTTTGAGGGTTTTTTTGTGCTGTTACTCTAGCCTTGCATTGAATGTGGGTCGTGTCCAACGCACGGAACTCCAAACAGGAGGGGGTGGAAGGTTCAGGTATCAGACAGATAGCCAAACCCTATAACCAGTATAAATTGCATATATCATTCCTTTAAAATAAAGGGAAGCTTTGTTTAATGGAATAATATTAATAATTATTTTTAATTTGTTGAATTTATTCTTTCACATTTATCATAAATCTACATGGTTTTTTTTCTCTCTTTTCTTCTAAAGGCAAATATCAATTGATTGGTTATCTAAAGACACCATCACTGTCTACATCACCAAGTGAAGCCACAGCACATCATGTCAATTCTTTTAACATTGAAGTGCCACAACTTCCAAAAAAATCCAAGACATGTTCCATTCTGTAAAATGACTTTCTTTTTATAAATATCACTCTTGAAAATTAATTCAGTGAGGATTGAAGTGTGGAAAGGAGAGTAATTTCCTGGAGTTTTATACATGTGGAAAATTGATATTCTTTCTCTCAAAATTACAGGACGGATATGTAATGAGATGATCTCTCAAGATTTATGAGAACCTTGGGACCATTGCTTAGAGAGTCAGAGGGAGTAATGTATATACAAACTCTCATGCTAACAATATCTAAGGTTTATGTAAACCAGGTACAAAAGTAACATATTTCCTTATCTTAGGTCCACTACATGACCACCTTTCAAAACAATGATGAAACCTTGAAACTGAGCCACAGAATAATTAAAGATCCAAAGTCATCTTTGGAGGCAAAATAGTGTTTGCAGTAGGAAGAAGAGGTAACTAGTTTCAAGCTGAAAATTACACCTATAATGCTCCAATCCTAGGCCTTACAGCTAATTAACAGCTGTTGTCATGACAATGGAAAGCTTAACAATATGAAGATTTAATTACCAGGATTGATTCGCAGAAGTCCATCACTTGACTTTGACTGAACATCAACTTACATTTCTTAAACAAATTTCTTTCATATTTCAATTATTTTATTCTTTGGGTATTTCTTTAATACTGATATTTTTTCAACTTAATGAGACAACTACATCAATGCCATCTGGTGGATAAGTCACGGTCCAAGTTTTAATATTTTTTAATTTCAAGACCAATGAAATTATACATAAGTACCAAAAGGGTTCAGCACTGACAGCATGTATGTATTTTAAGGAGTTACTTACATGTGACCATTGCTTATTGGTGTATCTGTAGAAAACCAAGGAATAGAAAGATTGGAATATTTCGATAGTGCAATGAATGACTGAATCATTATTTCTATTTCTATAAGATACTAACATGCCCCATTACTGAGGAAAGTCGCTAGGCTAGGTTAGAACTAAAACCATTAATATCTGGACTCTCAACAACATATTGAGGTACTAGTAAAGAGTTCCAGAAAGTCACAAACAAGAAAAAATAATGTTTGTAAGTGTCTATTGCTCTAGATGTAATTTGAGAAATGTTTTTATCATTTGAGCTCTTGTGCCTTTTGGGTTTGGCAATAAAATTAAGAGTAAATCCACAAATGTTATCTTTGACTATGAAGAATGAAACAAACTAAGGTGTGAACTGAAAGTATTTTTTTAATTATTTACAGTATAAAAATAAATATTTTGATATTTACAAAGTATGCATGCACATTTTACAGAATACATCATAACTACACACACATAATGCTAAACCAATGTTCATAATTTGCTTGTATTTGATTTATAATTTCCGGAGTGGATGCAGAAAAAGTACACCAAGCAATAAATCTGCAGGAAAAAGACATTTGGTAGGATATTAATTTGATTCCAAGTTCAGACAACACAGTCACAAAGTCAGTCTAGTTAAAAAATGAAATAATCTCTGACAGGGCAGATTTTAACAAATATAGACACAACATTGTTTGATAAATAAGAGTTTGAGAATAATAGAAAGTATATTTTTCTCTACTGTTGTCAACATATATACACATATTCAATATTATACTGCTAAGTTAAGTTAATTCACAAATACAACAACTTACAGATGCCTAAATAATACATCATCCATTCACTTTGACTTCAACAAAACTAGAGATTTTTCTAATCCATTTACATTTTCTGAAGTATTTGCTTTTGTTAACATTTACAAATAATCACTATGTTTTCATTTATCATCCTAGCACATAAAAAGCAATTAAGTTTATTCTTAAAACTGGATAAAGTCTTTTCTCTTAGGTGTTAAAACTTTTTGCTGATCATTCAATACAACAATACATTTAAAATGCAATGATCTGGTAATAAATATGATTTTAATGAAAAATGAGGTAGCATCCCACATTATTAACTAACACAATTCTCACAATATCACATGTATATTTCTTCTATAGCCACTTAAAGCACCTACGTTTACAACAGTATCATCATGCGAACAGTGAAATTTTAGAATAAGTTGTACATTTAGTTGAACAAACACAAACAGAAAGATGATTGTATATTATACATGAACACTATGTTTTGGGTCAATCCATCAAACTTTTGTACATGTATGTTTTTCTCCTTGTTTAAATTTTCTGTTCCATTATTTCAAATGGATGGTTCTTTCACAATAGTCTCAAATGAGGTAGCCAAGTATCAACATTAAATGACATTCTATATTGAAATATTAGGTCTAATAAATGACAAAAATAATCAAGTAACCCTTTAAAATTAAAGAGCAAGTGTCATCATTAGATTTATTTTGTAAGCTAGATTGAAGTTTTCAGACAATACGAAGGTTTAAACAAAATGTGTATACAACTAAACCTTGATCTAAAATTTTAACTACAATGATGATGAATTATTTCAAATCAGTGGTATAAAACACTACCATATTTGACAAAACACAATAACAATATTGGTAGTTTAACAAGAGTATCTGCTGTACATAACATTTACAGGGATCAATTCATCTTGTTTTATAAACTCGACATCTCAAAACTGCTAATCAAATTTGATTGAATTTTGTATGAAAGGGGATACAAACTGTTATCAAGATTCTAAAAAGTGCCAATAAATTCTGCAGCAGTAAGGTAATCCTCAATTTAATATTATAAAACTCTCTAGCCATTCATGCAGAGGTTACTACTTTCAAAAAGCCTTGAAACAAATAACTCTAAAACATTACATACTACATAAAATTCATCTAACAATACAAGTTAGGAACTAGCACATCTACTTGGCAGTAATAAAGCACCGGATAAAAGTTTTGGTTGAAGGAAAGTGTAAGAATATATTCTGTTGAACAATTCTATAATGTCACCAGTGTTTTATACATGTTCATGCCTGGTTCATAAATGGTGAGCTTGGAATAGTTGTTGTTGTTGTTTTAAGGTATTTGTCTGTAAGATTCTGACTGTAATGGGCTTCATTCCAGAGCCCCAGATTGGAAAGTGGTATACTAATACTATACATTGCTTTGATGTATTGCATCATCTACTCTAACTATTACAACATAGGGTTAAGACTAGTATGCTTGCTTGGAAGAACAAATATTATTAAAACTAGTTTTCTTCATGGGGTCAAGGAACTTCTACCTCAATCAATATGTAACATCATTCTAAAAACACAGTTCACCTTTTCAACAACATGTCTTGTACAACACAAACACTTGATCCACACACATTTTGTCACAAAAGCCAAAATAACCATTTCATACAGTGAGGTCTCTATCCTTACATGTAATCAGGCCCTATAATGATGATACAATTTTCAAAGGGCTTACAATATGTCTTCAAGGGTTACAATTGAAATTTTAAGCATGATGGGGTTTTTTTCTGCAAAAATATAAATCGTATCATAAAATCGTGGTAAATCGTTTGTTTCTATTAAATTTAGAAACTAACCTTGCATATTCTAACAGAACAATTGACTTTTCAGTAACAGTAATAGCACTAAAACATTCAAGCTAAAGGGTAACTTGCCAATGCTGCAGTTAAATACTACACAGTTTCAAGTTTTTAATCCATGATTTACTTACATACAGGGTGATGTGAACTTTTTTCAATAAAACTTAATATGGTATAAGCCAAAACATTTCCTTTTAAATTACACGTAATTCTAGGCACTCTTACTTCTAGAAAAAAACATGCCATATTTGTTTCAAGAGGAAATTGAGTACATGGCAATACAGTAAGAAAATCACATTTTCGAATAAAACATTCTAGAATTATCAATAACATGTACATCATACAAGCATGTACAGTAACACAGACAAGTTTGTGAAATACGAAATGATTGAATGATTCTAAAACCATGTCGAAACAAAAAGAAAATTATCAAGTAACAAAAAATAAGTATGCTGTGATAGAAACAATTAAGGAACAAGGGATTCAATTGCATTTTAATACCTTCATGTAGGAGATAGTTTACATCTGCTAGTTAAAAATACCTTGCAATAGTGATACACAAGAATACTCGTTCAACTATCCAATACCTATAAAAGTCATACACAGTGCCATACTCATGGTAACACCATAACTAAAGACAATTACCAAACTTCATCATAAATATTCTATAGAAAAATAATTCATAATAATAATGTTAACAAAAAAGTTGGCACAAGTTGTTCGCATATCCCGGTTCCCCAAACCCAACCCATACTTTCTTGAAAATTTCTTGGCACAGAAGATGCTTAGGAAAAAAGGATCATCAAATAAAATGAATGTCCGGGTAATAATCTGTGTTCCGTTTTTTCCATCTCAAATTTGACATTTTCCATCTCAAATTTGACATTTTCCATAACCCCCTTCAGCTTGATATAGATTATTTTGAGTTGGTCATTTTTTTCAATTATTCTCAAAGTGGTAGAGAATATCTTAATTTTTTATTTTCCTATTTAGTAAGGTAATTTCTCCTTCAGTTTAGTGAAGTAAGAAAAAAAAATAAACCAATTAAATCACATAAGAAAGGTATCTAAACCAATCGAAAATCTGCAACAATAATGCATCAGTTATTTACATGTTGGCTATATCAAACTGTTTTTTTATAAAACCAGTTTAGATATCCTTATCATACAAATTGAGATCATTTTCTTTCACTGTAGTAGCAATACGGTTATCACACTTTCTCAAGTTTGTAAACAACATCTATATTTGTGACTCATTTTTCCTCCTGATTTTGACTATAATGTAGATATATGTTGAGTGGGAAGAAATTGTTTATTCTCATAGTTTGAACTCCTTCCAAAAATTGACTGTTTCCAAATTACATATATCTTCTGCTGAGAGTGTGACACAGAAGATAATTTTGAATGCATTCATACACCTGGATTGCATACTAATTCACACCCTTTCTTCAGGCAGCATAATAAGTAAAATTATGTTCTGCAGGTTGCATTGGGAAAAGTCTCCACAAAGAATTAAAACACTGCCTAAAAGGTCTTTTGCAGATATGGAATGTGGGCTAGACATGAAAACCCACTTTCACAAAGATCATAAGTTAGACCCAAAGGGTGAGCTTTGTTGCCGTCGTGACTCTGTTTGTCTTGTTCGCGATCGTCTAGTTTTTCTCCGAGATCTCCGATTGTGGCTACTGCCATATGTGATAAATGGCCCATCAGGACCTTTTTTATTGTTTATTCTTCTTCTCCTCTTACTCCCTTGTCTTCGTCGACCAGGTTTTTTCCTTCCATGTAATTTATTGTGAGGTCGAGGAGTCACTGCAAGTGGAGGTGCTGATGGAACTAAAGACTCAAATATGTCTTTATTATCATCTATCATTGGGCGAAGATGAAAACGAGTTCTTTTCTGTCGCTCTCGAGTTTTTTTACCATTAACAATACGCCCATGTTTGTCTATAGCAATGTACCACTTTCTCTTTTTATTTGGTAGAAATTGATGTCTTTTTTTCTTCTTGGGATATAATGCACTAAACCACACCCATTCTTTTGTTATCAAAAATTGTTCCGCAAAAACACATTCTCTGTGGTTCCTATGATACTCATTCTAAAATAAAATAAAAAATACATCCACATATAATATCAAGCTGGAGGAAAATATGTAAGTATGTTATATGTTTGAAATTTATTTCAAGGACCACAATGGATATAAGTCCTAGGCTTCCTTGTGTCATCCTTATTATGATATACTTGCTGGTTTTCTTTTTTATTTGTTGTATTTATTTTTTATGTATCCCATGTATTTCACAGCAAATAAATCAAATCATAAAAAAACACTTTTCAGAGGGCTTGATACAGGGCTTTCAAAATCAATGCAAATAAATGTGTCCATAAAATGTTATCAAACTATATTATACATTTCTTGAAAAAAAATCAAGAATCTTTCATTTGATGTGCTTTTTCATTCTAAAGCTAGGACACATCAATTTGCATGTAACTGGATTATCAAGTTTTTATTTGGTGATATTGATATATTTGTATGTGGAATTCTAAAAAGGTTGACGGATTACTTAGTTTTTCAATGATTGGAGTTTGCATAAATACATTATGAATACAGTCTATACGCTAAATGTCCTAACCACAATATCAGATAACATGTAAATGCATAGGAAAACTGGTATCTCATACCGGTCAATTAATTACAGACTGAATATGAATTATGATGAAGTTTTTCAGTGATTATTTTTGAGACACACATGTGTACACATTGAGATCTATCCTTTATCATTTTTTCCTGAATATAAAAGTATCAATAGATACTTACCCCAGTTTTTGAATAAAGAACTCCTGTAGCATTCATACATAAATAATATCCAGACTTCTCTCCTTGTATGCTAAAAAGTATAGTTGAAGCATTTCCAGTTTGTCCTGTCAGTGGTGCTGGAGTTACCATTGCTAAAAAAGCGACTGTTTGTAAATACAAAATTCCTGAAAAATAAAAATAGCAGATGATTTAACATAAGCAGAGTGGATGAATTTTTTGTATTAAATGTTTGGTGATTTAATAGAATAGATTATTGCTACATTTGTGAAAAGAAACTAAATTCGGCTTAAAATCATATACCCCTAAAAATATCATAGAGGCAATTCGGTTGATAGAAATACATGTCTACTCCACAAGTAAAAATTAGCAACTCATGTTGAATAACATAGTGAGCATTTGGATTATCAGTTTGTAATAGGTTTAATTTTTGCAATGTATTTGTTTGAAAACAGAGATATGGTGCACAACCATGCCTGGAAATGTTTTTACTTGTTTTACATGACATTGATAGGCACCTATTCTCAGGGTCATGACCAACAAGTTGCAATGTGTACCCTAGTCTAAATGAATGCATGCCAGATGCATGGAGCATGTCTGACAATGCCTGACACAAGGATTAAGAGAACTCCAGGCATTCACTTCTAGAAAAAATCAATGAACTCAGGCATTCAGCAGGCATACCGAATGCCTGGAGTTGTCTTGCATCGGGCATTACTAGGCGTGATCCATGCACCTGGCATGCTTTGATTTAGACTAGGGTAGTGATGCTTTTTGGCTTATTAGGTATGGGGGGGGGGGAGTGTCTTAGTGCAAAACACTAACATTCAGCATAGATCGACATATTTATATGAGCTTTATGTATGCTTCACAGGTCCTTATAAAAATAGTGATTTTAAAATACAATTCTTTATTTATTTCCAATGGTATAATCTATACTTCATCATCTTTCTTGTCTTCCATAATAAACTTGAGAAGTAAGCACAGAGCAAATGGCTCATATGCAGGTGGAACCCAACCTAGTCAGTGATATCATTACACATTGTAATGACACATCTGACTATTCCTGAGTGTACTACATGACAATATTTTCAAGTACAGTATAGAGATTTGTGGTAAGCATTTTTTATTCTTTAAGTATATAACATTATCAAGAAAAGACCTGTCATGTTGACACTTATTTTTTCCATACTGATAATAAAGGAGCATATATATTAATATCAGAAAGGTGCAGTATGTTAGGTATATATCAAACATCAACATTAATCAATAAGTATTATAAGTAATGTCTTGGAGGTCAAAATCAAATTATTGTGTACTATACACAAAAGTTTAAAAGACATAAGGGGTGTTAGTTTCTGTCCATTACATGAAGAAATTACATAACAAGATAAATATTTTGACAATTTCTTAGCTTTGCTTTCAGGATCTAATACACAATTATAACATGAGAACAACTGAACAACAAACTATACATACTAAATGTCCAAGACCAGAGTTACATTGTGAAATAGGTCAAACTTCTACACTCACTATTTCATTTCTTTCCAAAATGATTGTAAATGAAACAATTACTAAAGAGTCAAAAACACATTTAATTTTTATACTCAACCAATAAAACATGATAATTGGTTGTAAACTAAGTCTGGCTACCTCCTTTTTTAAATTTCTTTGGATTTGTTCAAAACACAAGTACAAGTCCTTTTTGCAACTTTTTCAAGCAAAAACATACATTTTTTAATTAGTTGTGATTTTTTGTTTGCACAATGATTCATGTAAATGCCAATTATTTTGAAGTGCATGGTCAAGCAGAACCTATCATCACAATTTTGTGCAGGCTAGACATTAATAATCCATCATTAGTTCTGTTGTGGGTTTTGGGTTTTTTCTGTAGTGAGCCATAACCGCGTACACCTACTTTCTTTACATACTAATTGACAAATGTTATGTTTTGTCTAATAATATCCCATGGCAATAGACTTTCACCAGCAAATTTATTTTTCAAGAAATTACAAATCCTATTTTTTTTTGGTTCCTACTTTGGGGATAATAAAGATCCAAATGATAGAACAGAAATATCTTATAAATTAACTTTTCTATTTTTAGCATCCTTCATGTTGTGGGAAGGATAATGGAAATTGGGCACTGAGAAATCATGATAGGACATGTGTTTGCAATTTATTCCTGAAGCCACAAAACAAGGTTGGCCAAGAGGTCACAAGTTTTTAGATAATATTCTTTCAGATTCTATTAAGGTCAGCATTAACTGTGTTCAATCTCACCTCTCAAATGATAAATTAGAAAAGATCACTTTCCAAAACAACATTACTAGCCCTAACAGAAAGCTAGCAGTGGATTTAAAGTTTTATGAAATTTCGGAACTAATTCAGGTGCTGACTTTTACTTCTTATGAGTTTAGATATTCTACAAGTGCTATTGTAAGAAAAATAACTTACCTAATGCTGGATTTACATCTCGACTTGATCGAACAGTCCCATCTGGTGCTATTATCAATGTCCATCCTCCATTATTATTTGTAAGCCAAACTTTTCTATCATCGCCGGTATAAACACTTGTACTTCTTTTGCTAGGAGATTCTCCAAATGGTAGGTAATTTAATGGGAGGCTATGGCTTAAACCTTGAGTCGAGACAGTATTTCCCAATCCTAATAGAGACACATTTGCAGTCATGGCTTTAGCTCAGACAATAGATAAAAGCCTTTTGTAGAAGTTTCCGTATTTTCCATGAACTTTCACATATTAGCAATACATCCACAGTTCTTGCACAAAATGTGTTAGTAGTAATAACCAACATATCACAACGTTAAACAGTTGAATGATATGACACATGAATCGACTTTAGTCGAAGTTGAGAAATTACACTTATATGGGTGGTCACATATTCAGTAGAATGGGGGAAAATATGCCACATTGGCATTCAAACTGCTTGGTAACTTCCTAGAACTTGAAACTTGTTGCAATATCTCCACTTGACATCAAAGTAATAACAACCAAAAGATGGTTTGTGGTATTCCTTGCTTTATACTAGTAGTAACCCACGACAGATTACAACGATGGCGGCAGACAATACTTTAGACCAGGTAGAAATTCTTTCAAACTTTTTGAAATTACTTGTGCTATTAGCCTTGAAGCTCCAAGCTCACTTAAAACCCCCCTCAGCAGACTCCAGTGCAAGAACAGAATGCTGCCTTCACAAGTTTTGTGTCAAAATAACTTTAATATCCAGAGATAAGGTTTCGCACATGATATGAAAGCCCTTGAAACATATTGATGCTTATTCTTTTGCAAAGTGCAAACATTAGGATTGCTATCCAGGAAAAATATCGGGAAGATGTGTATATTCCTATAGGTGTTAGCTTAGTAAGGCTTATTCACTCTGTTTCATGCAGTGTCCAGCCGACTAGCCTATGTATAAGTATCTATCAGCTGGGTTGTCTGAAGTAGTGCAAGCTGTATGGTTGGCTGCTTTCAGATTTGACGTCACTGGATGTAGCAGTGCAGATTTAGTTTACGCTTTTTCATTGAGTTTTTCGAAGTTAGCAATCATAGTACATATATCTTTCATAGTTTTTTATGAATGATTTTTTTTCGTAGTATGAGTTCAGACAGTCTCAAGATAAATTTCAGTTTTGTTATATTTTTTTTAGAATTTTCTTTATCTCAATTCATTGAATCGCGTTACGTTTTGTCCGTACACCACGTTTGCTGTCATAGATTTATAGCCATAAGTCTAGGGTAGATTGCCCCTCTTGTCACCAATGCGAGGATTTCGTTGTAGCAGTCTACCAATATGGAAATTATCTGAGAAGTAAAAATGAAAGAAAGAATAAAAACTGTTTTTTTCCCCTTCATTCTTTTGGGAATTTGAACGACAATAATTAAATGATAAACAACCAAATCCAGATCGTTGATTGCTTGAATCCTGTCTTTTTGTAATCAGTATTGAAATACAACGAGAATCTAACAAAAGTGCAAGAAAAAACTATTTCACTGAACTCAACTGTTACAGTATGTTCATAAAACTTCATATTTCGTCTGCATTTTCCTTTATCAAGTCTAGATTTGTAAATTTACGAATTCACTAAATACTATTCTTTGTATCAACCTACCACAAGCTTGCACAACATGTCAGTGATAATATGAATGTAAATGTGTGTAAGCGTTATAACGTATCCATTAATTGTGAATTGAATGAAATTTATCAAAACAGCTGATTTGGCAAAGGCAAGTCTGAACATGGCATTTGTTATCATAGAGTAAACATGATGAATCAAACCGATAAATATAAGGAACGTACATATACATATACAAGATATTTGGACAAGCCACTTTAAGTCTTGCACTGAAGAGTTTTAACATGATTTTTTTTCAAAGTGCATGGAATTTTCCTTGAAAAGACATGAACATGATACTAAAAATTAGACGGAATTTGAAGTCTCAAAAAATGAAAGAGTAGTAATCGTAAAGAAAATGGCAGTTAGCTGAACAGGAGGCTCGTATAAATGTCATACAGAATAATGAATATCTCATTGTGAAACTAGAAATACCATTGATAGTTGAAAACTTTCTTCATCAATATATTCAGGAATCATTGAATGATACAAAAAGTGCTTTTGTTTTTTAGTTTTTGTATTAGATTTGAAAAAGGAAAACTACAATCCTTTGTAATGTAAAACATCTTCTTATTCCCAGTCAAAATATACCTTTTTTACTCCGTGCCATCCGTCTAAGAAACATTTTTTACGATGGATAAGCAAAGTTTTGAAGCAGACGATATTTTAACACACATGAGTATTTTCCCGAAACAGAAGCAGACCATCTTTTGAGCATGCGCAATGAAAAGTTTATTGTCAATATGGCAGCCACCCTGAGAAGAGGAATTTTCTGTGTTTACAGGCGAAACTTGCCTGTCAGAAGACTATTCAGTTCACAATTCAATGGCCCACAGTTACCAAAGACTATATCGATATTGGGCTATACATCTGGGGCACTTTTGTCATTATATATAGCCAATAAAACGAAACATGTATGGTTTTCCTCTGCTGTACAAGCCAAGGTTAGTATGTAATCATATGTTTCTATGGATAAACATACAAATGTTGGGGGCTGATATTAATTCGTTATTTGGAAAGAATTATGTCAATGGCTCCCATGAAATAACTATTCCACACACATAGATAGCTGTGGTAATATGACTATCGTGTAGGAATATTGACTATACTGAAAATCTTTTCAATAGTGTTGGCACACCCACCTACATGTACAAGACTGGATTATGTCTTTGTAACATGTATTCTGAGATAATTTTGATACTTATTATTCTTTTATGAACACCACTATCTAACTCTTTCAAAATTTATAATTTATTACGCCATTCCAAATTGATTAGTTGGTTAATGGATTTTGGGGGTAAAAACATTGGCTTGTTGTAAGTATTATATTTTCCCCCTTTTTTATGAATGAGACTACACTTTGCCTATTGCGTTGATATGGAGTGAGGTGTTCTGTTTGCATAGGGTATATACAATTATATTGTATTGTACAAATAACATATAGTTCTCTATTTCTAACAGAAAACGTATGTTTACAAGCCAACAGAGGTTTTGTTTGATTTTGCTGTCAAGATTTGACACAAAAACATGATTTTGAAATAAAATTTCAATCACGTATCAAAAATGGTCAAAAATTGCCCAGTCGCATCCATCAAACAGTTAATCAATTTGGAATAGCCTTGCAGTAATTTGTCTTTCTTGTTCCTACCATGTTGTGGTTCTACTCTAAGAAAAAATGTTTCCAGCCCAGGAACCAGAATGATAGAAATTGCACAAAATGTAAAGTGGTATATGTCATACACATGCGATTGGATTGGTCAGTTAAAGTATTAAATCCATAGTATTAGTAAGATACAAAATGTAACGTCACTCATGACATAATCCAGATATTAATTGATCACGAGAACGCTCTCTGATTGATTGGTCAAACTTCAGATTAATAAAGATCTTAACTTCCATGCACTTACTTCCTACACAGAGTTGGATTTATCTTTGGTATAAAGCTGTCCAACCTGTCATTCAATGAATAGAACCACATTATTATCAAACAACAAGTATGTCATTGCATCATCGTAACATGTAGAGATTATCAAAAAGTTAGATATAGGTTAGGATTTTAAAAACAAAACATGTTAATACTTACAATGTTATCAAACTTGCATTGTATCTAAAAAAAAGTATTATGAATTGGACTTTATAGTACTGATTTTGGCATACAAAAGCTGATATCCAAGTTGTAATCTTCTAGTTCTAATGGTTGTTGTGTTCTATGTAATTGCATGCATGTACCTGAAAGTCTATGTATCTGGTGGTTATATGGCATGATAACATTTTATCGTCAGTTCAGTATAGTAAAATGACAAATTATTGAATATTCAGATAATATGAAAGTAGGTAGAAATTCCACATTATGAGATCAGATCTATAAAAAGTATAATGCTTCTTAAGTTCAAAGTCAATAACCACTTCTTTTAGGTAGTATGATATAGTGAAGTATATATTATAATATATGTATATTATATTATACTATACATGCCTTAGGTAGGGCTGGTAGTATATATGTTAATTCAGATAGTAATATGCAGATAGATATAGAAAACAGTTTTTTTCGACAAGAACTTTATTTTTGAGAGTTGGTTCAAATTATAAATCCTTTTGGAATTGAACTTTCCATTAAAATATCTATATGAAGAGGTCACTGGTGGTGTGTGTGTGGGTTGCTTTGCTGAAATATGTGTCAAGTTTTTTTTATTATCAAAAAGTGGCCATGACATAAAATCAAATGACATAATAATCAGTTACAGATTAGACATCATAAACATCTACACAATCATTTGACTATCAAATGGATTTTTTTATAAGTATCATAAGTAAAGTAAAAGTAAGGCCATACTCTCCATTAAAGCCCATCAGGCCACTGCTTATCCCTGGTTTCTGTAGCACAAGCGACTGAGAGCTTTCCCTCCCCCTGGACAGGATGCTAGTCTATAGCAGGCTTCTTTCCCAGTATTTTCCTGGTATCCATTTATCGTTTCCTGGGTGAAGAAGGGAAATTGGGACTAAGTGTCTTTCCCAAGGACACAGACATGGGGCAAGGCGTGGGATAGAACCCTCAACTTTCCGATCTCTAGTTGTATGCTTTGTCACTGAGCCACCATGCAACTAGATATCAGAAGGTTGAGGGTTTGATCCCCAACCTTGCCCCATGTCTGTGTCCTTGGTAAACAATAAATGGGTACCAAAAATACTCTGGGAGAGAATCCTGCGATAGACTAGCATCCTGTCCAGGGAGAGGGAAAGCTCTCAGTTGCTTGTGCTACAGAAACCGGGCATAAGGCCTGGCCTGATGGGCCTTATGATGGCTCGAGTATGGCTTTACTTTTTACTTTTTTACCAAGGTTACTGTTCTAAAAAAAAAAGGAAAAAATCCCTTTGCCTCAATATCCAGAAGCTTTTAATGTTTCATGATAAATAGATTCACAGTGTCCAATAATAATCTTGCATATTCAGGTCAGAATAGTCATATATAGTATAGATCTGTACTTTGGCATAGGTGCAATTATGAACATGAAAGCTTACATTATACCAATAAGCTAACATAGCAAAAGTCAGCTAATGGGCAAGATTACATAGATATTGAATATTGAGAGAGTTCAATTCCCTATACTAAAGCAATATAGTGTCTTGCTATAAGACACCATGGTGGCTCAGTGCATGTGATTAGAGATCAGAAGGTTAAGGGTCAATCCCTGCCTTGTCCCTGCCCATGTCCATGTCCTTTGGGAAGGTACTTAGTCCCAATTTACCTTCTTCACCCATGAAACGTTAAATGGGTACCAGAAAATTCTGGGAAAGTTACCTGCGATGGACTAGCACCCTGTCCAGGGAGAGTGAAAGCTCTCTGTTGCTTGTGCTACAGAGACTGGGGATAAGCACTAGCCTGATGGGCCTTATTGGCACGAGTATAGCTTTACTTTTTTATAAGACACATCACAATGGCTTTGCCTGGGATAGAATCATCTAGAGGGGTTAAAAATCAGATTTTTTAACACTGTTCCATATGGACTTGCAGCGAAAAATCTACTGTCCTGTACTTAAAATCTACTGCCCCATTCACTATAGATAACCGTAAATACCTCAGGAGAAAAAATCCACTGTCCATATGGGACACCAGCAATTAGAATTGAGTGGCCTGTATGGATCAACTGGTGGCTCTGGACCTATCGGAATGTCTTTATGTTGACCCCAGGTCTAAATGTATTTTTATAAATTATCAAGTTTATAGTTAGTTGTTGTAATGGCATAATGTTGGAGGTGAAAATGGAAAGGTTTCACTTTATGAAGATTAAAGTTAATGAAAGCAGAGAGTAAATAGCACATTAGTGTCACCCAGTAAGGTTTTGAAAATTCCAGATTTTTAGATTGGCTGTCTAACCACAGCCATTATCAAGGTGCCAAAGTATTTCAGCTTTAGCCTTGCATAGAACAAATACCAACGTAAGCCCATAACTAAGTTGTAATTCCTTGAAGTTTTAAGTTTGTAAAACCATTTATGTGTAGTAAGGTTACAGGAACATCTGAAAACATTTGATTACTGTATTCAAAAAATTATGTTGTGTTTAGGAACAAGAATGTCACCTTAGCTAGAAAATACAACGAAAGGTCTATAGCTCAGGCACTATAGATTTAAAAAACCTAATTTTAGTAGCTATTGATCTGCAGATTTTACCCTGTCTAGAGTAGAGAAACAAAATTGTAAGAAAAGGCAGTAATTTTCCAGCACATTGCAAAAAGGAGTATATGATCCTGAGAATTTTGAAAATCATCCCCTTTAAAGCGAACTTGGGAGATTTTCATAACTAGACTGCGCTGAAAAGGAATAAGTCAGTTAACATAGCAAATATGAATTTTTCTGTAACAATAATTTGCTTTTCATATAGATTCAATTGAGTCATTAATAATATTTGCATGAAATCGCCATAGTTACTTAATGGCAATAAATTAAAAGGGGTTTACCGGGTAGCTTTCAACATACAAGTGTTCAAAGGGTCACGGTAAATTGAATGAATGAAAAGTAGACAGATGGTGTGTTAACAATAGTTGGTAGAATGTTAATAAGGCATAAACTTGAATTGAAGCATCTTAGGAGACTATTGAAGAACCCCCAATTAGAAAGAAAGTTTGAATGTAAGATGATATACAGTCCACAGAATAGGTTTAGAAAATCTGCTAGGAGATTAGGACTTGCAAACATCTCTACTGGGGCAGATGTTGACTTCTACACATGACAGACTACCATCTTAAAATCCTATATAGTTACAAGGTTTTTTTTTACATTTTGTTGGTTTCTATTGGTTCCAGAATAATTATGTTTGTTCCATATATCCTGTATAATAATTCTATATTTCTGGGATAATATCAAATGTTGGCTTAAGTTGGATTGGTTCTAGAATAACTATTTTTGTCCTACATCCAGTATAATAAATCTACATTTCTGGGATAAGATCAAATTTTGGATTAAGCTGGATTTGAAACAACTTGTATCATACTTTTTTGGCCTTATATGGAGCTACTACTACTAGTGAGAATTCACACTGAGACATATTCAACATCATAATTTTGTTTGGCACAATGATAATTCAGATCAATCAGAAATAATAAAAGACATATTTATCTTTGTTTTATTACTTTGTATTGTGTCCAGTACTGTCAAGTCAAGTATTCTGCCCCCGAAAAACTTTGATCTCAGATCAGCAGGGCTAAATATGAACAAGGGTTATCTTGTCTTGACTATAAGGTCATTGAAAATTATAAAAAATATTATCTGAATAATTGATGGTTGGTATGGTAAATGGTGTCATTTAGTCTAAATGATTTACAATCTTAGATGGTTTTTTTCATATTGCTTGAAACTTTCTATATATATATATCATTAATTTGTTTTGATAGGGATTGACAGAATAGCCATTTTATCAGCATTTATTTTTCGATTTTTCTTTTCTAAATGATTTATAATGTAAAAGAAACTATAATCTCATCGTTATTATGATAGTATAAACGCCCCACAATCCCATATAGATATTTCGAATGAAAATGTACTGTCCCGTGTCCTATACTGAAACCCACTGTCCTGTACTTGACCGTCCACTGTCAGTAAATGGTTCATAGATATTTCTAAAAACGTGGGACCTTGTAGGCGAGGGAGCATCGACTGCTTCATATTGGACACTGTCAATCAGAATCTTGTGGCATAAATGGAGTTTCTGATGGCCCTAGACCTGATGAAATGGCCTTATGTTTGCCCTGGGATTCACCTGTATTTTTAGTGTTTTTAAAAGCATATAATTTACCTATCAATGTAACCCTCCAGTGTTTCCAAGTAATGGGATTTTTATAATAGCGGGTTTTCATTTGTGAAAGGTTCATCGGGTATTTTGATTGTTAAGTATTATTTGAATGTTGTTGTGATTGAAATTTTATTGTCACTTCACACATGTTGCGAAACTCCTTGATAAAGATAAACTGCTCTCACATCACTCTTTGTTATCTATTTTTCCATATTTTAGAGGTTTTCATAGTAATCTATTGCACATTTAGCCAATCAATTAGAAGGTTTATATCTTCTTATATCTGTGAAAATTGAAAGAGTAGATTTTTTGATTTTTTTTTAAAGTGTCAACTTTTTTGAATTTTTTGTAAATTAATCAAAGGAAAATGACCTTTCATTGATATTGATATGTACAAAATGAAGTGCTGAAACCAAAAATTTATACTTTTATCAGTCGAAAATGTTTCAAAAATATCAGATGGTTGGTAACACGTTTCACTGCCTTCAAGGGAGGATAAGATGAATGACTACCATGTGAAAAAAATGGAATTGTCTCAATATAATATTGATGGACACCTATTGGGCTCAAGACAACAAATAATGTCATTCATATGACATTAATAACCATATTTGGCATATGGGTTGTCTCATACGTATGATTGGCAGTTAAGTAGGTGTGCCTGCATTTTCCTCAAGCTCTATTGCTATAAACATTTTGAATTCTGATTTTAGCCGTATCATGATTAATCTCAAATCTTTTCTAATAATGCAATCTGCCAAATGGTTTCTGAACTATTTTATGCAAAATTCCCCTGAAGACGATTTTGTTAGACATTGTTGGAATAGAAATATAGTAATTACACAATATGTCTGTCTACATGCAGAATTGACATAGCCTTTGATGGTAGAATGTGGAAAGATATAAAAAATGATATTTGCATTGAGCATAGTTTTGAAATATAACTAACTAAATGAGATCAAGAATGAGGATGTGATGGCATTTTTGAAAATGTTATGCTATCAGTAAAAGGATAATTAATAAATGCATTATGCTTGGCAATAAATCTACCAGTAAATATGTTTCTGTATAATGTAGTTCCAACTAGAATATATGACCTTCACTTGCTATTGCAAAACTGACCACTTGTACTTGTTTTAATTCTGTGTTTCTCCTTTTATTTTCAGGATATCAGCAAGGCAAAGGCTATCATTCAGACTCAGAGAGAATTCAGATTCCTTTCCTTTGCATCTGTAGAATATGAAGACAATGTTTATATGACACCTGAAGACTTTTTGGAATCTGTGACTGAAGAAGCACCAAGACGTGAGTGATTCATATTTAAACTCAAGAGTTTAACCTGGTCATTCAAAGTTTAAGAAAGTAGGAAAAAAAAAGTGAGCCTGGATATTATTATCTGGATGCTTAAAACTTGAATAAATGGATATATATGTATGAGGACGATACCAAGTTTTACAATAGGTTGTAGCCTTAATAACAAGAGGACTAAGGTTTAATCCAGTTATGGTGTGCTTTATGAGAAAGGAAAAAAGCAAATGACTACATTGAAATTAATAATGTTAATGAAAATAATAGTGATAACATTGATAGAATAATGGTAATGTTAACAATGATATCAATAACAAAAATAGTCATTTTCCTACTTATCATTATCATGATCATCATTTAATTATTCATTATCATCACTATCATTATCATCACTATCATTTTCGTCATAACTAACATTAATAATGGTCAAAATGTGCAGTCATATCAGTACAAAACCTGATATGTGTGATAGGTTAATTGCCATTATTCACAAGAATGTCATGAAAGAAAGGGGGGTTAAGATTTAAGTAGACAAAGGTTTGGGTCAGTTCGTTTGCTAATCTTGTCAAGATTTGCACAGACCTTTGGTCAACTTTGATCTGTTTTTCCTTGGAGGTCATAGAAATAGAACCTTATTTCCTATAATGTAGGTCAGTTTGTCTGGTCTGGCTGAGAAATGACACTTCTTTGAGGACATGCAAGTATGATAGTCAATATTGGAGATCCATTAGAAAATTGACAATGAAACATTTTCCAGTTTAATATGCTCTTTGACAATTGTCAGGTTTTCAAGAATGATAAAGTATTTCTTGGTAGACACTAGTAGTTATTAGGAGATATTTCTTTGCCATCTATTGATACTCAATTTGATATGGACAGAAAACAAGAAGGTATATTTCTCTTTCAGGTACTGATAAACCAATTTTGCCAGAAGAAGAATATTAATATTGACATTTACTTTTCTTAGACAAACAAGGACATTTGGTTGAATGTGGACTTTACTATTAGAAACTTAGGAAAGAGAGAAGGAAGAATGTGGTATAAATATGCACAGGTTTGCTAAGTGTCTGATTGCAGGAACCTTTTCTTTATGTTCCTATATCATATTATGAAATGCTCTTTGACGGTGTTTGTAAGATTTTAAACTGATGACCTATGCTTTTGTAATTGTAGCCCATGAGAATGTCATGTATTTTAGGTAAAAGTAATTAAACAAATCTGATTGAAAACAAATCTGAAAGAAATGCCCTCAAATTGACCTAGAGAAGCTGGCCGGCAATTGACCACAAGACAAAACAAAAGTGTTTTAATATTTATCCACATTTTTTAAATCTTTTAATGCCATGTTATAATTCAAGAGAATACTCTGTAAAGTGAGACACAAGACCTGAGCAGATGCTATTCAGGGAATGAAACGATAGGGGCGCTAGTACTCCCGCGACCGTTATTCCTCCCGTGAAAAATCCCACGGGCGCCCAACTTAATTGACTTCAATAGGTTTCCGGTTAAGAATTTAGAGTGTACGTTGTGAAAACGGCAGTTATACATGTCAAACGTTATTGAAAAATGTGTTCATTGTTCAGAATCATTAAAAATCCATATAAATTCAAAAGGAATCTTTGTATTATTTTGTTCTTATTATTATAACACTAAACAACAGGTCCTCATCACTTGTAAAAGAGAATACTACCCTATATTAATGACGTTTCATAGTAACATGTATGTTTACTGACTCCCAATAAAAAGTAGCTCCCGCGGATTTTGTGGCGGGAGCTACTATGGCTCCCGCAGATTCTGATCGTTTCATTCCCTGTGCTATTTGTGTAATATCAAAATTTTATTCTGCAATGTAGAAATGGAAAGAAAGGTTGAAAAATGTGAGGATGGGTGGTTGGATTATCCAGCCATAAAAAGCTATAGCATGAAATTGTCTGCATGGATTGAAATAGTATACACTTTCCAAAACGAATACGACCTCATGTGTCATGATGAATTTTCTGAATCGCAAATGCTTTTCATTTTAATAAATGAGACTGGAATAAGTTAAAACGTGAAGGCCCATGCATGTAGTGAAACTGTTGGGAGATAACCTTCCCTAGTTATTTCTCTTGATTTAGTGGCTTTTGAAAAGGTTTTCAATACTCGATTACTGCTGACTTTTTCCATGAATTTATGAGAATGCTTAGGAAATGGAGAACTTAGAGTTTACAGATTTTTTTTTAATGTTGTAAGTATGTTTCTTTGAAAAAGAGATCAAATCAAGATAAACAGATCTCGTGTCTTCCAGGCACATTGAATCATGGAATCTGTATTTTGTCTAGAAATGTTGAGCCAAGTCCAATGATAATAAGTAGGTTTTTGGAACAAGATCAGGATTCACAATTACTCATTGCATGAAATAGTATTAGGATAGAATGAAGATGTAGGGGGCATTGCCTCCAATAACTTTTGAAAGTTAAAACGAATGTAACAAATTGTAATTTATCATTTTTGTTTTCGCTTGCGCATAAGAAGGAGATGGTTGTGGATTTGTATCTGTCCTCTAGGAATCTGACAGTAAACATCAAAATACTATAAAAATCTCAGAAAGTGATAATTTAGTGAAATTTATGCAATCTTTTTTCCCATAAATTGTATGTGCTCCTGCAGTATTTCATCAATTTTTATGATCACTATAAGATAACCACGTCAGTAATTTAGAGGTAGAGTTATACAATATGACATCAGTATGAGAGCTATTTGTTTAAGAATCCAGGCGTAAATTCTCATAGAAACTTTGTGCCAGAACTTACGTGAAGTTAGTGTAATAAGGTAGAATGCCTGGACTAAACTACAGGAACCTTTTAGCATTTAAGGCTCTTTCAGGCTACCAATTTACATTGTCAATTAAGATACAGATGTCTCTATCTCTATCCTTAAGGATAAAGTTGTAATGTTCTTTGGGGTTAGCGGGTTATCTGAAGAAAAAAACACATACAAAGCAATACCTTAAAGCACCAACATACAGGGGTGGGGGGGGGGGGCCGGTATACTGCTTTGATTCAAAGGAGTCAACTACAGTAGATAATGGTCATCCAATAAACACCTTTAACAGTAAATGTTAGTCACTCATAAAAATGATAGCATTGACTCTATTCAAAGGTATAGTCCACTAATCCTTGAATGATTGACTTGTGGCAAATACCAACTATGATAAAAGCTTGGTCTATTGGCTAGTTCACCATGTGTCTGGTTATAAGGTTTTTCAGTTTCAAGAGGGTTCCAGCACTCTTAAAGCGATTTGTCTGAAATATGTTGGGGCTTTAAAGCGGTGTATACATTTGTGAGGAATTGGTATACTACAACCCTATACTTTATCCCACAAACTCTTAAAGCTACTGGTGTATATGTATACAGCGCTTTAAAGCACATGCTACACTGTCAGTGTCACACAATAAAAATTGGTTCCCATATACAGTCCTATGGCCCTGTTCACACTAACACTGATTTGGATAGCTCTACAAAAAATTGAAACTGGAATATCACAGATCAATCAAAACCGAAGCAGTAAACTGCTTCAATGACATTCACATTGTAACTGCAATGCGTATTTAGCAGTACTACATGTGCCATGATAGATTCCTATAGCTTTTTAAAAGTTTTATGTTATCATCTATCAAAATTGAATTAATTCAGTTGTTATATATTTTGACATATAGTATTTAATTTTTAAAAGAAACAAATCAATTTGCTGTGGTGTCTGACAGCTACAAGTCAAAAATATTTGAATGTAAAGCAGGATAGCCCGATATAGCCTTGAAGCATGAATGTATTGTATGTTAACTAAGTACCAAATATACATTACTAACTGCAGCAGGTGGCTTATCATTGTGCTCAACTAGGTGTGAATTTTAAAAAGTTTTTCTTTCATCTTTAGAATAGGCTAAGGAATATGATATTGCTAGAATCTAATTAATCTACTGAATACACTTGCATGTGATACGCCCATTGATATGCTCATCATTGTAAATATATTAGACATCATCTTGATTATGACTTTTTTTAAATCAAAGTAGGTCTATACTATTTTCTGTAAATAGGAAAAGGATTAATGAAAAATCAGCGTCTATTTGCATGGTCAAAGATGTGTGATGCTGAAATTTCAAAAAAGGGAAGTCATTTTTTCACCCTAGAAATTCAGTTGTATTCTGTCATTGAGATGCATCATATGCAACCTGTTTAAAGAGATGACTATTGGGTCATTCTCAAGTCACGAATTCTAATCAGACTTGTTCCTGGATGTAGTTTATGCCGCCCACACTGCTATTGCTGGGGTCTCTAACTTCTCATAAAGACATCTGTACTCAAACTTAATTTCCTGGAGCAGGGAAGGGTTTATTTAAATTACATCACACTAGGATAAATATTGGTTAAAATCCGTGATCTCCCATTATTTCAAATACAAGGTCTGTTTCGTTTTGTTCAACCTGATAATTTTCTTGTGAATATTGGTATCTGGATGTGTGATGTGTTTTTTTATGCTGTCGTACAAAAGTTAGGAAAAGAAAGAGCCAATAATAAATGAACACTGAAACAATTGACATGCAAATATCTGAACACTGAAACAAATGACATGCAAATATCTGTGCAGGTAGCTTACATTCCTGTATATTGATTCAACAATTTGGAAGTTAAAGAATTCACCACCAGTGCAGCAATACAAAGTTTATTCTGGTATTAACAAGTTTCAAAGATTTTTAAATAATGCCATTTAAACTGAGGTTTGGATTATGAATTATGTGTCTGCATAATTCAAATTTCTAGCCCATGTCTTCCCAACCTTCATTCAAATTAATTATATAAATCAAGATAATTGAAATGTGAAGATATGGCATGAATAAGTGAATATTATTGAGTCTGGCATATTACCAAAAAAACACTTGTCTTGGAGAGAAGAGAACAAATTATAATGAATTATAGTCAAATGGAATATATATATTGCCTTGCCATATCTCTATCAACTGTGCCGTTGTGAAAAAAGTAGTATTTCTGATGGAAAAATTTAGAACTTGTAAACAGCATTAAAGTTGATTTTTTACTGAAAATTAAGGAAAATGTTGACTTACGATATGCACTTAGGTGGCATATCTAACCATAGTAGTGTTAGTATTGTAGGTCATTAAAATCAACGTAGAGATAATTGTTTATTTTAAGAATAAGTACAAGTATGTCTCTTGCTAAAATTGATGTAATGAATTTTGTCTGGTGGTACATCAGCAATGAATATTTACACAAGGTGGTTACTGCTGGTAGTACTAGTTGCTGGATCTGTAATTTACTTACAGCAGTACCTGATGGCAGTTTGGAGTGATTACTTCTGATGATTTTTGTAGACCACCAGGTACTTTACTCTATTTACCCTTTCAACTGAGAGCATTTGTAACTGCCAACTTTGGAAAGAAATTAGGCAATGTATATCATTTTTATAGAAATAAGCCATCAAACAGACAGAACCTTTTTTGAAGAACACTGCTTTTTATTGCATCAGATGTAACAGATATGAAAGGTGTTGTTATATACTAATATTCTATCTTTTGACCTTTCATCACACTATGGCCAGAGTTTTTTTCATTCATAGGGCAATGTTCTAACAAGTCAGAATTTTTCAATTGAGGTATAAGTTTTTATTGCCGAGTGCTGTCAAGGCATCTAAAGCAAACCATTATATTGGATGTAGAAATGTCAAACCTTTTATAATGTTTTTCCCCCCAGATTAATAAAACTGTCTGATTAGATTTAGTTTATTTCATTTTTTAATTTGTTCTTTTGACATGTAGGAATGCATGTGACAGATTTTACAGGTTGAAATTGAATGCTATTCATCGCATTTTATGTCCTATTCATATAACCGTTCACTGAAAGAAAAGCATATTTACAATAGGAGGCTACATGTAAATGTATGTTTTCATTTTTTACACATTTGTGGTCCAGAGTGGAATGGTTAACCAAAGACTCCTACACCTGGTGGCTCAGCAGGTTTTGCATTTCTTGGCTACATGAAAGACAACAGCAAAAAGGAATGTACTAAGTGTCCCATCTACCAGGAAACCAGATATGAAATAAAAAGAGGAAAATGTGTCTGTTCCAACTCAATTCTTTCACAATTAATTTCATAAACACATGTTGATAAAGGTCTAATGTGATTGTTCAATAAGGCGAATGATATGACCAATCACAGTACTTTATTTGTAGTTTGGAATGAAAAGCTTAAGGCAAGGCAATAAGAGAGAACTGTAGGAAAAATACAGTTATTAGATTTTATGATGGTAAAAATGGAAACTTTCAAGTTTGAGGATTTCAAGTGATTTGCAATGTATTTTCAAATGATTGAAGAAATAATAATTGATGATGTAGTAGCATCTCTACGTTTCTATTGATAGAATGGCAATGTTGACTTTGAAGCTCTTTCAACAGATACCACATCACAGGAGAACCCACACACAATCTAGACCAGGCTCCACAGAAATTGAGGTTTGAAAGGTTTCTTCAAGGTGTGTTTTATTAAGATTTCTGTGTGTTTGCAATCTGTGTGGGATCTTTACATGCCAAGTGATGCTTTAATATCATATCCTAATAGCACTCGGATGTTTCCATCCATGCAGCAGGTTTTTTCTTCTTCTTTACAATGAATCAAATGTTGCTTTTGCACAGGTTATCATAGAGCAATGTCAAAACAAAAGTTTTATCCTTCAATTGGCTTGTATTGAAGAAATATAATTGGTTGTATTTTATGTTGACCAGCTTTTGGGGATAATCAACACTTGTGTATCGTATGATCTTTTTCAGTTTTCCATTTTCAAGAAGCCCTTGTATACTTAATGCCTGGTCTTACAATAACATGAAACCAACAAAAGTACAAGCTTGGTTAATTTTAGGACTTGAATTTTCTGAATGAATAAACCCTATTTATATGGTATTGCAAGTTTCTAAGAAGTGGTTTTCTGGTTTGTAGTTGAATAACTGTAAAGTCACACTAGAATCATGTATTTTTACTCCTATTCCTTTCGCTCTAAAGGTAATACGAAACATATGAATTTTAGTTCCTAACATAATATTTTAGTAAAAAAATCATCTATTAGTTGTAGTGTCAAAAAACTTGTATTAAAACCCTACACATTTCTTATCTTTGAAAAAGTGGGGTATTATGATCCTCTAATATTTTTACAATAACATTGTTATCATAAGAAATTGACCCCTAAGCCCCAGACATGCTTATAATCTCAAAGGTGAACCTGGTTGGTGAAAGATCAAGGTTTTAGATAGACCTTACTGCTGTCAGACTGATAGATGCAGCAATGCCACATCTGATTCCCCAGAGCTCCATCTGTAGGATGGAGGTATAGACAAGGGAATGAGAAAGCCTATCATCTTCTCGTTATTCATATTTATCAACTTTTAGCCCGTTATATACCAGAAATTATGTGGTACAGTGTGCTTAGAATTATTTTAAGGATGCCGTATTAATTGCCCAGAAATAGAAAAATAACCCGAGATCTTGACTTTGGTATGAAAAGGGTAGACTTTTCACAGAGCAAAGGTTTTATCAAAATTTCTATTCATTTGTTTTTGCATTGTTATTATTGACTTATTTATTTTGGTATTAGGTGAACTTTTCATGAAAGTCGACATTTTTTTAATAAAGTACAATGGTAGGAATAGTATGTAAAGATATTATTGATGGCCTTCAAGCCCTTGGGTTCAAACTGCAAGCAATTTCAGTCTTGAAAACAATACAGAACTTCTACTAAATTTTCCTGTTTTTAATCTTTCTGATTAATAAGTCCAGTTGTTTATGAAAACAGGATTAAAAGTCACCTGGCTTTTATAATTCCTGGAATCGGCAGACTTTTATTGAATCTATTTTGATTTAAGAAGAGACAATGGTCAGACCCTGGAGAACAGCAATTTCAAGATTTTTAAATAGGCATACTCTTTTTTGAAAAAAGAGACAGACAGCATGTGTAGGCCTACATCACTGTTTTAGCCTTTTTTGTTTTTTGGTGTTCTTATAGTTATACATATGATACCATGGACCTCTATCTACAAAGCTATGTAATGGTGTTCTATTGCACTCCTTTTATTAAATGAACAATATTTTAGTGGATGAGCACAGACTACAATCATTTATCCAGGCTAAAAAATGTAAAACAAAATTTGTATCTATCTACCCAAAAAAATGTGCTTATTTGTTCCTAAAAATACATAAAAAGTTGTTGCCTTTTCTGCACCAATGAAAAGGAAACAAAATGTGAACATTGATGTGAATGCCTTGAAGTTGAAAATATAAAAATCAATATGGAAGTGGGTGGTTAAAATAATTCATGTGTGAAAAAAGAAATGTGAAAAACGAATTTATTGTATAGACGTACATGTATGTATATTTAAAAGGCTAGACACAGATAGTCCTATTAGTTAAGACATAAAAATGACAGTTTTGATTTAAACCATTTGAAACATTCACAACTTCTTTAAAAATTGAATAATTACACACAACTTTAACGACTTCTTAAATCAACTCTCTTTTTTCTTCTCTTTTTCCAGCAAGGGCAGGAAGAAAAAAACTGAGGAGAGATGATGTAGTTAAATCCATCAGAAATACACCAGCTAAAAGAAAAGCTTCACCTACATTATTCAGAGACATACACAATGAAGGTGAGACAATAATTGTGTCATTCAGTCTTTTAGAGCAGACTAACCGGTGCAAAGAACTATAAATCTCTATGTGGGATATGGCCTATCTAATCTTGGTAGAATTATTAATTATTGTATGGTTTATGATAGTTGAACCACATAAACTAAAGACTGTCTAATCCCACATCTCAAAAAGATTTCTTTTATGTTGCACCCACCACTAAGATAGACCGAGACTTGATATTCATAATTTATTCTTGTACAAAGTGATTTGTGACATATTCTTTTGTTACGTTCTGTTTTTGATTTAATATAAATGTTTAGTTTTCAGATATAAGCTTCTTGTGTGTCAGTAGACTAGTATGTCATGATATAAAACCCAGTTTCAAAGCATTGTTTTTTCAAGATTGTTTTCCCTTTCTTGTGTGTATTCAGTTCCTGGATTTAATTTAGTGCATAAAGAATTTAGAGTTAGACAGACAGGGGAAAAATGTATGGTAATTTGTACTGCTTTGACATAGATTTGAAAAAGAAATTGTCTGGAGTTGAAATGATACTATTAGAGAATATTAAATCCCATTTTTCCACACGTGTGTAAGGTATGGGTATGGTTCTGTAAGAAATAACATGCTGCAAAAGATTCAAAGTAACAATTAGTTAATTTAAGAATGACTAAACATTGTTTCTTTGCTTTTTAGTTCCAATATAGCTTTTTGACTTTGTTAGCCCAACCGATTTTGTTCATTTTGAAAGGTCACTCATTTGTTTTTGCAATTATTACTGTAGAATTATTAGTGTGCAATAAATGCAGAAATGTACCCAACATACTACTTTACATTTGAATATACATGTATAAAGTTTTACTTTCAAATCTACCATTTGAATTCTTAGATATATGTTGATATATGGTCAGGTTATTAAATGACCTGTTTTAAAGTTCAAGTTCAGTATAGTTGCAAAATGGTATGTAGAACCGGATACAGACAAGCTAATTAATAGCGTTAATCTTTCTAAGGCCATTCCAAATCGATTCGTTGGTCGATGGATTTATATGCATAAAAAATTGGGTGGATTGGTTGATTTAAAAAAATAAATGTTATCTGCATGTAATTTAGACTTCATTCCGCCTTTTACGTTAAAACGGCGGAAATGAACAAGTTGCTACGTAATCCAAGGAGTAGGTATGAATCTTGTGTATTGTTCAAATAACCTTTCTATGTTATTTATTTCTACAGAAAATGTACATTTACAAGCCTACAGAGATTTTGTTGCCTAAATATGACAAAAAGAACATTTTGAATTAAAAAAAAAACGTTTTATCAATGGCGAAAAATGGAGTTGGTGGCATCCATCAACCAACTAATCAATTTATAATGGCCTAACTAAATTTTAAATAACCACAAGTAGATAAATGTTACCCCTTGCATGTTTAAAGACAGTATTATTATATACTAGTTATCTTAGATAGGATAACCTCTGCCCTCTTAAAATTCTTGAATGAATTGATTGATTCTCAGTGATTTAATGAATGGAAGAATAATTCAAATAAGTGAATGGTGTTGTATAAGTAGTAGTGATGTGATATATGTGTTGTAAAAAGCTTTTTTATGTACAATATAAAGTTTTCTATAAAAATATAGCACTACAATTTGGGGTTGTTTCTGGAATTATTCCATTTGATTCATGCCATTTGTAGATTGTTCACTGTTGTATATATATATATATATATGTTGCATATTCGCGTCAGAACAGTCATACATAGTAGATAACTGTACTTTCACTTATGCCTTTCATGGACATATTGTAAAATGTAAATGAAGACATTTATATTGCGCCCATTTCCATTTATAATGCTCATGGGCGCATATATTCTTCGGTTAACC
>JAVSBT010081108.1:0-16208 GCA_033118115.1 Pharyngocirrus eroticus
TTGACTTGAGAGTGTTGTCAAGGTGAAAACACTTGATGTTTTCATGTTTTACATTTGTAGCAAGAGTATTTTGTTCCATGTCAATCAGTAGGCTATCATCAACAACTCTGATCATGCTTGGATTTTGGTGGATGAAAATCCAAGCTTAAAGTAGAACAGTACAGACTATTTCATATTCGCCATTTCAGAATTAAACCTACATGTATACTGCAATATTCAACATATTTGATAACCCAATTTTATTTCCTTGTGTAATAATGAGTATACTAGTATTCAGAATCATAAAAACATCAAAAAATAATTATAGAAAAGGTGTCAATTTTTTTTAAGAATTGTTTTAATAAACACTAGGTTTATTTCCAAACTCATCTAATTTACAGAATAAATAAAAGCCTGAAAATGATCATAGCTAAACTTTTACTGCTAATTATCAGACTAACATTAATTTACATAATTATTCATGCAAGAAAATGATGATGTAACACTAAACAGTATGCATCTGAAAACATTCACAATTAATTAGAACAACCTTTCTCTTATTCCAGGACAAGTTTATTTTTACACTTGAAAAGTCAGAACCACCTATTCATTCCATCCATACTCCCAGGATACGTTGAAATTGTAGAAATTACCTACAGTTTCAAATTCTTGTCTCGATTACTCTTTTATCTGAATCTTGTAATGAAATAGCTGAAATAGGTGCTGCAGATCAACACTTGGGAATATTATAGACTTCTGAACTAACACCTTGTTATGGCAAGAATCCAGGTGTACAAATGGTTTCAATTGATCGACTTAAATTGGTGTGGTATTGGCGATTGAATATCTGATTGTTTTTGTACAGGTTTTTGAGTTTAACCTATGTATCAAATATATAATAGGATGTATGGGTTTCTGCCGTTGTTTATTTATAGCCTGGTTGACATCTTGCTGTTTTTGATTTGTCATCACTTTGTGTTGTTTTGATTATGTTGGTGGTTCCTTGTTTCTCGATGCTTTTAGTCAATAGAGACTAAGAGTTGTCTCTAAATACCTCTAAATTCATACACATTTTTTCTTTACTTTTGGCAAAACTTGGACGGAAAGTATTTCAAAGTAAAAAGCCTGTAAAAGTCCTGTGAATGGTATAATTCTACCTTATACAGGGTCAATCTACTATTTATTCTCAGAGGGAACCACTAGCATAATTATTAAGGTTATGGCTAAAATCTCAACCTTTTGAAAGGGCCCTCATACATTATATCTTTATAGGGGATGGTCCTCAGTCCCTGAAGTAAATTGTACCCTATTGTCCAAAACGATTTCAAGTTGTTTTTATTAATAAGGGTATTTCATTTGACTATATTGTCTTTTTTCATTTTGGTATATTTTCAGCAAGACTGTGAATACGATTCTGTAGTTGTCCGAAGTGGTCTTGACTCAGAGACTTCTACACTTCACGGCACTTATTGCGGGTCACAAATTCCTCAGCCAATAACATCAGAAGGTCACACTTTGAGAATTATATTCAGTACAGATAATACAGTGCAAAAAACTGGATTTGCAGCAGTCTTTTTCACAGGTGATGGTTGAAAGATTGAACAATTAGAAAATCATACATTTCTAGGAATAGTCGCAACACATTAAAATGTTGGAGCAGATTTAAAAAAAAGTAAATTTCAGATATTGATTAGCATATTTATGTGTACTATGTACTCTATTTCTCAAAATTATCAGTTCAAAAGCTACTTTTAATGCAATCTAATTATAATTTTTCTTCTATCAATGTTTTTCAATTAGTTTGTCAATTCTGTTTGGTTTTAGACAAGGATGAATGTGCCATAGACAATGGTGGGTGCCAGCACATTTGTAAGAATACAATTGGTAGTTACCAGTGTGCTTGCCACAATGGATTCACATTACATGATAACAAACACGACTGTAAAGAAGGTAAGATGAATTTCTTGTTAATTTCTCAGAATGAGAATGTTTGCTAACAGTGCTGTCACCTAATGTTAGAAAGGATTTTTAGAATATATAAAGATATTGGCTTAGAATTGGCTTATTACCTATTCTTCTATACAATAGAAAAAGCTCAAGATGCATTAGAGTTTTTTATTTTTTACAATTTTTAACTTGTTATTTAATTAGTTTGCCTCTGTAATGAAATAAGATATTGAACAAGGTTGAATTTTTCATAGAAGTTTCGTTCTTTGTTCTTTTTACAAGGGGGTTGTCAGCACGATATCAATACAGCTGTAGGTGAAATAAGCAGTCCAAACTGGCCTGATTACTATCCAAGCAGAAAAGATTGTGTTTGGAAATTCCTAGCTACCCCTGGTCACAGGATTAAATTGGTAATTAAACCGCTTATTTTCAATCCATATGTTTCTGTTTCTTCTTTGGTCTTATAGGAAAGTGCTGGTAATTTTACGTTCTTGACCCCATCAAAAAGCTTGTATTGGACTAACATGTTATAATGGCATTTTACAAAATCCACTGATTGTTTTCTTTCAAACGCATAGAAGGAAACAAAACACACAAATAATATTAAAGAGTGTTTTCATATTTATTTTCATTCAACATTTTCAACTGGTTATGTTTTTATGTTTTGCTCATGTTCAGAGATTTCAACTATTACTTCATTTAAAGTTTTAAAAACCCAGTCAATTTTGTTATTCAATACTTCAGAATTGGTTAGATGAATCTACACAAGAATAAAAAAGTTTGATTTATTATTCAAATAAAAAAGCATGATATTGATGTCCGATCTGGAGGAAATATTTATTTGACCTTTACAAATACATATTTTGTTTTAGGTTTTTAATGACTTTGAATTGGAACCACATCAAGAGTGTACCTATGACCATGTTCAGTTGTTTGATGGTGACAATGCTGATGCAAGAAGCTTAGGCAAATTTTGTGGCAGTAAAATCCCAGACCCTATCATAGCCAGCGGGAATAAAATGTTTATGACATTTTATTCTGATGCTTCTGTCCAGAGAAAAGGCTTCCATGCAACGCATTCTTCTGGTAAGTTGGAAATAATTTCTTCCTTCCTACCAAAAGCAAAGAGTACTAGTTTTCAATCACTGTATTATAATCTGTTGCAGGAATAGTAGATTTTGTTGGGGATCAATTGAAAGTAGATGAGAGCCATTCCTGCATGTTGGATGGAGTACAAAGGAAGAAATACATTTTTCAAAGCTTTTTCCTGATCGTGTTATTATATCAATATTTTCTTTCGTTGACAGTTTGTGGTGGAAGACTTATTGCAACAAGCTCAGCTCAGCAGCTTTACTCCCATGCAAAATATGGTGATCAAAATTATGATAATAAGAGAGATTGTGATTGGCTGATATGGGCTGAAGGTGATTTCAGAGTGAGGTTCCGTTTTTTAACATTTGAAGTAGAAGATGAAACAGATTGTGGGTAAGTACCTTCACTCTTATTTCCCACTATTGATCATTCTAGTTCATCTGACATTCAAACTTTCTCCAGTTTGGTATTTTTATTGCTATTACAATAGTATTATATATTTTATTTTCTGTGAATAACATTTACAAGTGTATACATTCATTGAACGGAAGGCTCAAAGATTGGGATTAATTTGTTTTTTCTTTTTTAGATATGATCATGTAGAAGTCTATGATGGAAAAGATACCTCTGGACCAAGAGTAGGAAAATTCTGTGGAAATCAGGTAAGAATTTTTTTAATTTTGAATCAGGGAAGTCATGAATAATTATGAGAAAGGTGATGTTTGCAGCTTCCATCAAACTATGTGGTTGGCTTTTAGTTTAAATAAGTTCTATTCAAATGAGTAAATTCTGCTATATCTACATGTTCACTTTGTTTCCGGAGTAGATCAATTTCAACATTATCCACCAATATTAATAAAAATGTTTACGGTGTTGAACAATATCTTTATACGTTGAGATGGTTTGCATAGTTATTTCACAATGATAAACAACAAGTATGTGCATTCTCTTTTTTTCTAGGTCCCACCAGAAATTATTTCCTCAGGAAGATATTTGACTATAAGATTTAAGACTGATGATACAATAAATTGGAAAGGCTTTTCTGCTGCCTTTGTGCTAGCTAGTCCAGATTCTGTACCAGTGACACCTGGTAGTATAGCTGGAACTATCAAATCACTAACTAATAGACCTAAACCCAAACCCAAGAAATATAACAAGTACATAGACTAAGAAGATTATGTTAGCAGGGAACAGGACAAGTCAAAATAATGAAAGCCTTGGGAGAAAGAGGAGAGTTCATCTGTACATTTTAAGAAAATCGTATATTATCTTCAATTTAAATTTAATTCATAATTTCAATGAAGTCTGAATTAATTTTTCATTAGGCGTTGTCAATCAACCATGTTTGGATTATTATTATCCAATTTTAATTAATATTTTATTTAGGTGTTTTTTTTCTGGTAAAATTCTTAATAGTGCAGAAAATACTTGTATATAATTGTAAATTTTGTCACAAATCATCTGTGGCCTTCTATATTATTACACATAATTATATACATAACTTAAATGATATGGAGGCCATGGTATTGAAACAAATTATGAGCAAATAATCTTTCATGTATAATTGTTGTTGTTTGTAAGAATGGTTATATCATATTCTTCTCAATGTGAAGAATTTATCTATGTGTAAGTATGTATGTGTGAATTAGTGATGTATGTTATATTACAAATGAAATAAAAAATAAAAGTACAAAAGTTAATATATGATCTTCATTATTATTGGTCAAGACCTATTCTGTCATAATTATCAAACTTCTCTCATATCTATTCCATAGTATCCACCCTGCCATCATAAATATGGGTGTATCTAATATGGGTAGCACACTGGGTCTCTTAGCTTATGCGCTATTTCCTCATGAGCCATCAGCTCAGTGATGCCGGATTGTGTGTCGGGAAAACGAATTTTACATTCCTATAGAGCAACATATTAGAACGGACATATGGCCACAAACTGAGTAATCAATGGAAAAGTCTTAAATGAGCTGTGCCAGGGCATTACTTAGATAATCCTTTTTATAATCTGTTTGCATAAATAGCGTGCAAGCTAAGACATCCAGTGTGCTACCCCTATTTAATACTACAGGACAAGTATTTTGACTTATTAAAAGACTAGTATAACCATACAAAGTACCAAATAAACATCTCTTTCCTTTATTATTCATGTAGAAAGTAAGTAGTCTGCCATTTGTTTTTGTGTACACATAATGTCCATGAAATCCTGTTCTAGATAAAATGCAAGAAAAATTAAATTTATTTATCAAATTTAAATAAAAGGGTAACTGTTCGAAACTATTCCTTGCTTGCTTTTCTTACTAACAGTTCAATGTAAGAGTGTCTTTAAAAGCAGCAATTATAATTAAAAGGTAAGAAATACTTTTCAATAATAACATTCGAAGTGATACCATTTACGCCCAACATGCCTCTATGCACTTATCATAAATGGATGTTCCACAAACCAAAAAAGACAAATTGTGTTCTTTCATGAGACTTTAATGATCTCCAAAATATTCTAATACATGGCTAAAATCCATTGAATAGTATAATCACATTTTAACACCATGGGAGAAAATCCCTTCATCATAGAAAAGACCATATTGTCAATATACTATACAGGGATGCAAATTAATACCCTCAAGTGTAGAAATTATATTAGCAACACAATTACAATTATAATATCTTACAAATTTTTAATATAATCCATCGCTCACTCAATGAAGGATTCACGGATACTGAAAAAATATACGAATATATGGACATAATGGTTGGCTGGAAACATTCTTTTCGAAATCTTTCAAATCTTGCATTATATACACTCTGAGTGTGTGCTTATGTTACAACGAATTTCATTTGGAAAAGTGAAGAGAATAAATTATTAACATTTTGTGCTCTGCACAAGTAGTTGAATGATTCCTTCCGAATAGATCCATTTAGAATCCTCTGTGTCAACAGAATAATTATTTATTTTTCTTTATAGAGCTAATTAATTTCTTTGAATAACTACCTGGCTATATGTATAAAATTTATGTTAGCTGAAAGGGACATGCCAACCATAAAACAAAACAAGAACACATTTTAATGAATTAGTATATAAACTATATTCCAGACAGATCAAAACGAATAAGATTTTACATAGAACACATTCATACAACAATATGTACATTCTTTATCTTATTTCTGCAACTATAGTTCCATAACCTTACTTACATAATGATTTAATTTCAGTACATGACCCAATGGATTTTACTGCCACTACTAGAATGTTTTTGAACAGGTTATACAATGGATTTACTATCTCCCATCATACTATGGTCATAATTCTTTACTAAGACCTAGACAGCATAATGAAACAGAGCTTTATTGTTCTGTAATCCATGTGATGACTTTATACAAAATATAACTTTATGATGTGCAGAATAAAATTTATTTACACAAGCTGAGGCAAACATATACAAACAAAATCATATGATTTAAATGGAGTTTTTCTCCCACCTGAAGGAACTTTCTTACATCGAAGCATTCAAATATACATCATACACACATTTTATGAATACACCTAAACGTCTGGGTTATTCACAAACATTATTAGCAGGTAACAAATCATTTATAACAATTCACAAACTCTCGTTTCATTTCTCCTAGGAATGCATTCTAGAGACTTGCCTACATTTTATGTATAATTTCCCTATTTAACCATAACCCCATCAGAATTTCAAAAAGAAAAAATGAAAAATACATAAAGAGTTGCCGGTTCTTTACATGAATTCTCTTTTGTTGCTGGTCCAACCCATGTGAACTCTCAGGGAAAATTCCATGTGGCTTCAACACCCAACAGTGAGATTGACCCATTCTGCACAATCTTTAATCAATTTTCACTGTTGAATAGATTTTTCTTACAAAATAACTTGTGCCCACATAGCCAAGTGTACCTAGAAAGTATAACATTTCATGAATTAGTCTTTTGAAGTCAAGTCTCGAATATCAATTGTAGAACTAAAATTATGCAAATATTTCTATCACAATCATTTCAATATTTAATATGGTCAAACATTAATGTGCACTCTACTTACCACACATAATGCCTAGACATAAACTAAATAACGCCATGTAGCCAAAATAGAAAGTCGTTTGAAATAATCCATACATTCTGAAAAAGAGTAACCAAGGGAAATCAGTATACAAATGTTTCCATCATCATAACTATAAAAAAAGAGCCATTCAACTTTCAGCATAACATGTAAGAAGTGTAGTTTCCACCAAAAAATCTATTGCGTAAAACTCATTGCAACGACATTGAAAAAATCTTCCAAAAGACTTGTTTATTACTCTATGTAGCATTCATAGTGTCATAGCAGTATAAGATAAAGAGATACTTACTTTGTTTTAAAGAAGAAGTAGTAGAATGAATACAAATACACATATCCAGCTGTTGAACCTGCTGCAAGGAAACTTGTCCATTGCCTAAGAAAGGAAAAAAAGGGATATTCTACAACAAATCTGCAGCAAGAAGGTAACTTATATTTTTCTTTTCAAATACAGTACATAAACTGTACCAGTTGTTTCATAAATTTAGCTATTGACAATTTTTCTCCATATTTTTACTACAACATCTCAAAAGAAATGTTATCCACTTACCATCTATAGTCTTCTGCATTGAGGAGGAAATATGTACAAACTATGGTAACACACACAGTTACAATAGCCAGAATGACAAATACTAGAAGCATAAACCCATACACATAGTAGATCTTGTAAGCCCAGAATGAAGTGAAGATGAAATACCTGCAAATGAAAAGAACAAAAATTAGGTCCTTCAAATCAATGCAATATGTCTTCAAACAACAAATATTAGATCAGGTTCAATTGTTGCATATAAACAAACTTTAAGAATAAATTGTGGCTTCTTTTGCGGTTCAAAAAAACTAAAAAAAATATCAAAACAAAAAACACTTCACTCACATTTCAATGAAGATGGATCCAAATGGCAAAACTCCTCCTAAGAAAATAATCACTGCTGGTTCCATAAACCATTTCTTTTCTGGAATGGGTCTTGGAACAGCATTGATTCTACAAGGATAGTTTGGCTGGCCAGCTAAGTTTCTTCCCAGAACAGTTCCAACTAATGTTAAGGGAAGGATCACAAAGAAACATATGCATGCTACAGCAACCTGAGTAAGGAAAAAAACAGAGTTGATATAAACATGCAAGACTTCCTCTTTTGTCTTGTTTTGTATGCCTTCTACAGGAACATATTACCATAAATAATTGCTCATGTAGAAAAGTAATTGTTCTTTTCCTTATTTCACACTAACTTGTTTGAGACACAAGAATGAATAAGCCTTTAATAATCCTTGTAACTTACCATTGTTCCAAATGGAATAGCTCTAGATGCATGATAGTAGATTGCTATGAAGTTGATGAAAAATGCAGTGCCACAGACCAATGCTGGTAGCAAGAAGGCACTCAGCAACATCTGCTTGATCCATATTTTACCTAAATTAGATCAAGAGAAAATGTTAATTATTCAAGAAATCACAGTCAATGAAATACAAGTATTATTTGCACAAACTAATTGCTTTCCGGGGATATGAAGAGAAACTTACCTCCCATTCTAGCATACAGGCCACCACCAAAATAGCCATTTACAGGTGCAGTAGCAGCATACACAAATATAGCTGTGCTAAGCATTGATCCTCTCCTACAACAATAGAAACAAATTACATGTATACTTTTTACAAAAAAACAATTGTCATTTGTATGATCTAATAATATGTAGTTTAAAGTTTCCGTCAAACAAAGCTCACTAATCAAATTTAAACTTACTCTGTATATAATTCTCCAAGAATAGCAAATGTAATCACACATGTTGAGACAAAGGTAATTTGATAGCCTGTACCAACAAGTGCAGAAAACAGCATTGGGTTTGTAGCTGGTCTAAACACATCTCCATGCACTTGTTTCCATCCATATTCATCTCCCAAGTCTCTTTCCTATAATTAGATGCATTAAAATGCTATTGATTCAAATTCACTGATTAGTTCGTTTCCTCTTAAAATCCAGAGTAAAATTGACAGAAAGCATCAGAACCTTTCTCTTCAACTGTTTTGATTTAACTTACCAATGACAAAGCATCCCTTTTTCAGTCCATAAAAAAATGTACCAGGTCAAAATTATAAATGATGTGGATTCAATTTTTGACAATGGGCCACAAGGTGAAAACCCCCCAAAGGAAACCTAAATGTTCAATGAATTACTTACCATTTCATCAATGTCATCTTCTTTGCTATATCTAGCATAATCTTTTCTAAGGGTTCTCATGAGAATCATACTGACTAGACCAACCAAAAAGATGACCATCATAAAGGAATTGAAGATAGAAAACCAATGAATCTATCCAAGAGAAGAAAAAAGACACAATATAAAATTCAAAGAAATCAGAGACTTTGGAATCTGTTACTGAATAGCAAAATTGTCATACCACTCTAACATATAGTGGTTTTGATATTTTGATAGCCTTTGTTTAATTGCTAGTTTGTTCAATAGTTCTCGAGACGCTCTCTAACTAAACATTGAATTTGTTTGAATACTTTGTCACTTATGTAATAATTCTTTACTAAGTACGTCACTTACCCTGTGTTGAAAGAAGTTTGGATCTAAATATTTGTCAAATCTATCTTCAAATTTAATATTGGATTTGTGCCATTTCACCTGTAACAAGAGAAAAAATACCAGTTACTATGCATTGCTGCCTAGGGTGCAAAAACCCCATTATAACCTATCACGTGGTCCCTCAGAATCTGTCTAATTTTACCCATTTCCTTACTAGCTATGTTAATTAAAAATTCTAATTCGAACTCTGCTGCCATAATGTCTTTAGAAAGTAACTCTGTCGCAAAAGTAAAGTCAAGTTTTATTGACATTAAAACAACTTACCTCATATGTGAAAGGTATTTTAACATTTGGGGCTAATTTAACTTTTGTTTCACTTGTGAGATTCACATCAACCACTTGTTTGCCGAAATTGCCCATATCAAACTTTTTATGAGTCCAGATGTAATATCCTTCTCCATTGTCTTCTATTTCTCCAACAATACCTGTTGAGAATAACGACAGAATAAAATATGTTTGTTACATAGCCAAAAAAAAACAGCCTTTTGACACTAATAGGTTTTCATTACTACTTCTTTAAGTTTAACGACAGGAAGCATAAGCTAAAATGTATATGATAATGAGCATGTTAATATGAATTGCAAATTAAAATAAAGTTCTATTCTTAACACTTACCCCATATTGGCAGGTCATCTATATACATTTGATACCAGTAATGATTTTTGACAGCATATACAAATGCTTGATATTTTTCTTCTGTGAGTGTCACTTCACAATATTGTGTTTTCTGCACATCAGCTAAAAATGAAAGAACACAATTAAATGATAAACATAATTGAACATTACTTCTACCAATGTAAATATTCTTCTCAAAATTTAAGAGGATAAAATCACCATGTCTATTCAGATGGGGACAGTATTGCAACATTTATATAATTTTAGTAGAATTTAACAGAATAAAGTTCTTACCTTTAAAATCAATGTCCAGACCGCTGAATTCTAATTCTACACCCTGTAATGCTTCTCCCAATGTTTCATGGTAATGGCCAATAGTTTCTTTTGGTCCAGCACAGAAAGGCAGTGAAAAATATTCATATGTTTCTTGTCTGTTGTGATATGGCCCAACTGTATTCATCCACAGTACAACTTCTTCCCCATCATCATACTACAAATTAGGAAATTGTACAAAATATTACTCGGAATTTCCCTTATGATAAATGAATTTGAGTATCAACTGCATATTTATTTCAATAGTTTAGTTTGTCTTTCACTGTAAGTCATAAAACCTTTAAACTGATGACAGAAAGGGGCGTTATGTGTTTGTATGGACAATACAGCATTTTGCATTCAGGAAAATGAATCGCTAAACTCCCCAAATGAACTTCAAATAAATGTCACTTTAAAGAATATCTCTGATGCATATATGATGAACAATAGTACATCTACAAAAGAAAATGACCATTTCTTGTAATCTGTGGTCACTGGTGCATTACAGGACAGCCTACAGCCACACCCTCTTGGTTGCCAAGTGTCTTGTCGGCTAAAGATATCTCTTCTGATAAGTGGAACTGTTCTATATTTTTAATATCAGTACACTAAAAGGTAGATCAGACTCCCGACATAAAATGGATGAAGGCTTGATTCGGTCTGATAAGTTATGTCTACATTTTGACAGCATTCCAATCCACAACAGTCAACACTGACAACAATATCATCGCTAGACTTTTGCGTCAACATTCATGTAAAAATTCATACATAATCGTTTCAATATAACCATTTGTATTTTCTGATTCAACACCTTTGTTTTCACTGCAATAAAACTGTCTTGGCTAATTCAGTTTCACTACCGAATATCACTTGCCCATAAATTGGATCATTCAAGGCAACAGTGTCACCAACAAAATCATTTGTTTATATTTGTCTTCTAGGATCAGAGGTAATTTCATAGGTAGCAACATAGTCTAAATATTCAAGACGCAATGTATCATAGGTAAATTCTATCATGCAATTCGATCGGTGAGCTTTTCTTTGACTGTTTACTTCTTTTGACATTTTAAGATGCCATTGGTTTGCTATTTAAATTGCTGAATTTAATGGAAGGGTATACTCACTATATGGTTGTGTTCATCTGCTTCTGATCGCCACAGCACAAGCAAGATCACAAATATCAATCTTGAAAGATTACTGTACATATTGAATGTTTTATAAATAAAATCCAATTCGAATCAAAGATGATGTTTGGGGATTTCTAACCCCTTCTCATTTCACTTAGCGACTCAGTCAAAATATGGCTTCCGGCCTAGCCACGTCAACGACATAACTACTTCGCGGAGGCCAATAATCGAGATTTTCACAAGAGGGCAAACCTATTCGCTTAGAAAAGACCAGTTTAATGATAATCCAATTAATTAATATTTTTCAATTAAATCATTAGACCAATCAAGCACCCATAGATAGTGAAACGACCTTAAAAGATCTACACAGCGTTAAAAAATAATACATTTTACTTTGCTTTTTGATGCACAAGAATGTTAAAAAATAATTTGTAAATTTCTGTTCATTTTTCTTTTTCACATTTTTGAAAACTATCTATAGAAATTTACAAAAATCTTGTTCTTGATCATAGGACCCCTCTTGAACAGTTTCGCGTTATAGAGTTTGCAGCCCTAAAGTATTGGAGAAATCCAAACCAAATGATATATTTTCAGAACCACAACTTTTTCTTGAGCAAAATAAATTATCTGAAGAAAAAATTGATATATCTTAATTTTTCCCTAAAGAAAATGCAAAAATCACAAATTTCTCCCAAAAATTGAATCAACTCCTTCAATTTTTAAAATTTCTAAATACTAAAACAATCTTAATCAAAAGCATGTTTATAGCTTCAAAATCCTATCTCGATAGAAACAAAAATTGACCAAATTTTGCCATTTTTGATAAATGGTCAAAATTTGGTCCACTTTTGTATCTTTCTGCAGCTAATGAAAAACAATGAACATCAACATTTAGATATAAAAACACGGTTTTGAAGCTATAATTGTGATATTTTGATATTTCAAAAATTGAAGGAGTTGATTAAATTTTTGTAAAGAAAAGTTAGTTTTTTTAACATGTCAACTTTTTTAATATTTTGTCTAAGGGAATTTGACCTTTCATTGATATGGATAGGTACACGATGAAGTGCTGAAATCAAAAATTTGGACTTAAAGTAGTCTAAAATGTGTATAGAAAGTAGCAAATGAGCTGCAAACTTGGTAACAGATATTTAAACATATTTCAGACAAGTTGCTTTAAGTGTGCTGGAACCCCCTTTGATTAACAGTTAATAGTTGATATGTGCCAATCATCAATCATACAAGGATTAGTGGATCATATCTTTTAGAATCAATGCTATCTTTTTCAGCAGTGACGTGACTTACAAGTTACATTGACAAAAAAGGGTGTTTATTGGGCGACTGTTCACTTTTTGTAACTTATGAAGTATTTTGTTCACAATGTGAATGTAACCACCAACACAAACTACGGTATTCACATACTGGCCAATAAAATGTTATAATTTATCATTCAGGCACTAAACATTGAAAAATAGTTTTAAAAAATATTGGCAGTGGTGGGATTCGAACCCACGCCTCATTGAGACTGGTGCCTAAAACCAGCGCCTTAGACCACTCGGCCACACTACCTTCGATGTCAGAAAACGTGAAATGCCAAACTTTATAGCTTGTGGGAATCTGAGTTTTCTAAAAACGACCTAAAGGTATTCTGGAATTTGTCTTTGTTGAGATATTTGTCAATCTTTTAACTCAACGCTGATTTGTTGTCTTCACGAAATTAAATTTGATATGTGCAAAATCTTGTTTACAAGAGAAATGTCAAGGTTCAAGGCAAAATGAATATTTTAAGTATGACCTGTTCACAACTGTAGCCATTCCATGCAACTGCTTACCACTTTACTTTTGATTTTTTTATTGGAACTTTATTTTATGCTATAATCTAGTAATGTTTACACATCCTTATATTTTCTTTCTTAATGAATTAAAGAAGGGATAAGAATTTGCTAATTGCATTTGAAAACCGTGATAACAACTACATCTAACAAAGCTGTTTGTGCTGGGTGGTATAAAAAGAGATTCTCACTAGGGGTCATGACAGATAAGTCAGATTAAAAGTACAGACAGGCCACAACTCAGATACCACTTCAATAATTTCAACCCAATAGAGCTGAGAAGGAGTTTGAGTGAGTTAGACCTGTGCACATTTTGTGACACAGATACCAAAGTATTCATATGAAGCAATATTTTGCTATGTCACCGTCACAGAGCATGATAAATTCTAAACCACTTCAGCAAAACAGCCAGTCGTCCCTTGCAGCCGTGAAAAGACGCCAGCTAGTGTTGTGAATAAGAGGTCAGTGATGTTTTTTTGAGAGGTCAAGTACGATTTCCATGTTTCATGGAATATTGGCCTAAATTTTTGTTTGATAGAATATCCAAACTGTTTGCTATAATTTATCTAATGTTATGTTTTGTCAATTAAAAAAATCGTTAATCCCATCTATCTAGTGTTTTCTGGAACATCATGGACATGGAACTCCCCATGCACTTGACTCGAGTCCTGCTCAAATAAGCCTAAGGAAGTTACTGCTTTCCCTTCAGACATTCCCAAATATACCCTTATTTCATACTCCACAGTATTCTTACATATGAAGATTATATTCTCAATACCAAGGGTCTTTTTAAACATAAAAACATTAAATAACCACACTGCCTTACATGTGATTTGTGTACTGTTGTTGTACACAACATGGTTCCTGGTTTGACGTGTAGTTCCTGGATCTTAAAAACTTTCAAATTTTGTTGAAAAATTGTACTTATAGATCTGTTATTTTTTTATCTGTTTTTTGAGAATAGGTTTGTAGGTTTTGTAATCCTAGCGAACTAAAGTGTGAGCACAAATTAAGAAAGTAAAACAACCAGAAAGATACATCAAATTTTAGGATCAACTCTTTCCTAAGGCAAAAAAAGGTCAATATAACAACAACAATGGATGACATGGATGAGGTTATGCTCTTTCCTATTACTGACATAGACAATAATAATGAGGGGGAGGACGATATTCAAAACACCTTTAGTGTAAATGAAAGAAACTTGGTAGACCGTAAAGATGAGCCCATGAAACCCTTCATGTCTCTTAGAAGACGAAGGCATTCCCAATTGATAGGACTCAACTATGCTCAGCTGAAATTAGACATTGTTCCACAAGTTCCAAAAATTCGTGGAGAGGATCCAGTTGTCAGTCCTGGAAAAACTAGGTGGCAGAAGGCTTTCAAAAAGCTTCGTCAGATAAAAGACCCATGGGCAGATTTCTCCATCAAGGCATTAAAATCTGAAGTAGCTATCAGGCATAGATACAGTGCTTTGAAGAAAAAATGGACCACAGATGAAATAACTGTCAAAGTTGAGGATGAGGTAGATAAAATTATTATGTTTTATCAAATACTGTAATCAAGAAGTATGTATTGTAAAAAATTATTAAATGTAAATTGTCTCCTTTTTTCCTCTTATTGTATTTTAAAAACGATTGAAATTTTCAAAAATTATGTGATATATTATTTTTTAGTCATTCAACAGAGGAGCCATGAGAGCATGCTTTAGACTGTAAGTTGAGTTTTTGAACATTGCTGGATATACTTCTGGTAAAGTCCAACAAAAAAGATATGTGGTTTCAAATCGCATATCTTTTTTTGTTGGACTTTATCATTATTTTATATACATACTGTGCATAAGGAAAGTTTTGCTTTCAAAGCTATTATTATATTTACTTCTGGTATTTTCAGCAATTTAAAAAGAGATGGAATGTAATAACATAAAGGAACTCAAGACATATTATTAATGTAGAATTTTATGCAATAAGATAATAAAAGAAGAGTTGAAAATAATGCAAATAAACCTTAACTGTAGAGACTATTCTACTTTTCTTTATCTTAGGAAAAAAGTATCCAATGTAACACATGACTGGAAGAGAGCCCATAACTATGTTGCTAAGAAGTACATTGAAAATGTAGAGAGAGATGTATACTTTGAAGATGTTAAGCTTCAGAATGATGCCAAGTTATGGGGAGAAGAATACAACCGTCACAAACCACCAAAGAAAGTAAGTGTTTTTTTTAATATTTCTTCATGATCAGATGATAATTGAAATAATACTTGTCATAATATTTATTATTTGGCAAACTCAATATATGTCATTTCTGCTCGAGGCAAATTGAAAAATCTTAATTTAGAGTATCACAAGTCTGTTTAACTTGGCTGATATGTCCCTTACATATTGATCATGGCAAGGAAACAGTGCTGCCTTGAAACCTCTGAGCCTACTATTTGTTGTCAATTTGTGCAGTATTTGTTTTGGTTTCGGTTACTTCACATCATGATTATTTAATAAAATGGTATAGTTGTCATAATTTAATTAAAGTATCTCAAAACGTGTGATAAGTTGTTAGATAATACTATGTGGCAAAACATGGTAAGAAGCTTTTAAGATCTAGATGGGAAAACAAAAAAGAAAGACGTCTATGAATCTTTGAC
>JAVSBT010081219.1:0-16207 GCA_033118115.1 Pharyngocirrus eroticus
TTATATGTCTCTTTGAAATCTCCCTTCAATTACTTTGGTTTTCACAATATGTTGATGAAATTATTGCAGACTGATAATGAGTCTGTCCACTTAGGATGAATGGTGATAATTGATAGAGTGCCTTGTCTGTTTTTACTACAAGAAAAAAAACATGTTGAACTTCACATAGGTTGTGGTTAGTTTTAGTTTATAGTTTTCAAACTTGTTTCATTTACTGAGAAGTAACCATTTTTTTCTTCAACAGTTTACTATATAACTTTTCATCATCTTTCAGAAAGCCATGACTCTGGCAACATGTATTTCTGCTTCCGTTGGCTACTTATCATGTTTAAGAGGGAGTTTTCATTTCCAGATATTATGAGGCTTTGGGAGGTAGGACATGCATGTTCACATTCTGAATTCTTTGAGGCGACCCCTTTTTCAATTTTTTTAGTTTGTTAAAAACCTCAAGGAAGTTATTCTTGATGTTTAAGGATTTCAAAAGAAAAAAACCCCACCATATGTCATGAAACAAATACTAAGTAAACTTTATCATAGATCAAAAAGCTTTAAAGAAGATACAAATTCAATTCTGATCAGGACTAAGTCTGAAAAAGTAAAAACAAAAGATCATTTGATTGTTAGTCTGAAAGAATTTCATCTAATCTTTCAGCTATTCTCTGCAAACACATAATATTTCTCTAGAATACTTCTAGTGTAAGCATAATATCATGATAACCTTACTAATATCACTGACTAATAATTACTACAACAATAAGTTTTCTATTGGCCTGCTCACTGGTGACTGGGATATTCAAAAGCACGGGCACTGAGTGTTGGTATAGTGCAGATTTTCTTGCAACCAGTGATTAAATATGATGAGTTGTGTTATACTGTTTGTACCATTATCAATGAAGCTGACAACTGTTCAGTTTTACTTTTAGACTAAAGGCACATACGTTAAAAATGGGATGGCTTTTAGACAGTATATCTGGATATGAGGAAAATAATTCATTATGACGCTAGAGTGAAGAGTCATCAAGTATTTGTTATATACTTTGAGGTATGTGATGGTAACATTCATTAATGGATTCTTTTCCCTTTCCTTGTATAGGTAATGTGGACAAAACTACCAGGCAAGAACTTTCATCTGCTGTTCTGCTTAGCTATTTTAGATACAGAGAAAAACACATTGATTGAAAACAACTTTGGTTTTACTGAGATTTTAAAGGTAAGATTGCTTTTCAAATATGAACTCAGCATTACATTATCAGATATAATAAATCATTGAAGGTTAAATCCAATTTTGAAATATGAATGCAACTGATGCATTTTAAAACGTTGATGCAAAGGCAATTAAGAAACATTTTAATTGTATTTATTTATTTATTTAGAGAGTCAATGATATGTCTGGGACAATTGATCTGGAAGATGCATTGAAAAAAGCAGAAGGAATGTACCTACAAGTCAGACAATGCAAAAACTTACCTCCACAAATACAAGAACTTTTTGATTTAGACCAATCCCACCTAACATTGAATGGTGGAGCTATTAGCAGCTCCAGTATTGTGAGTAGTCAAGTCAAGCAGTCCTTCCACATTCCAACAAGTAATACCGTGGAACACCTCAATGGTGCTCAACCCGACGGCAATGGAACAGCTGTTACAACACCTGATGACAGTAGCATTGAAATTTTGCCAGAACAAACAGAATTAAATGTCTTATAAGAATTGATAAGATTGATATGGGACACTTCATAAATCTTAAAAAAACTTAGAAGGTACATCCTACTGAGTAGGCCTAGTCCATCAGAAGGGTGATACATTGACTACCAATTCAATTTGTTTCAACAGCATCTTCAAAATCTTGACAATTGCAAATGTTTTTATGACAGCATCAAATAACTGCAGGTCAATAATGTAAAATATTTCATGAATTATGACTTTTTGACTGTACGCATAAATCATAAAACTTAGTGTAAACTTTGACTCAAATATTAAGTACAGAAAATGATATGTTCATAATCAATATTTTTCATTTTGGGGAAATCATGCTTTGGAACAGTTCATAAAGCCTTGTTTGTTGTAAATAGACGTTCTCTTTTGTTGTGCCATTATATAAGAATTCATCATTTTTTTCTAAAGAAGTTGCAGAGAAATTATAGAGTTGAAATGAACTTCAGTAATTATGTTCATTAGAAAAAGGATTATTGGTATGTATAGTGGCCATGGTGAGTTTTCATAATCTTTTACACAAAATAATGTTTTTAAGGAGGTTTTTGGAGATTATCATTGTGAGGCAGGCATATCTAGTTATAAACAGTGAAGTTGATAATCATAATAATTTGCAGAAATATGTGGAAACCTGCAGCTGTATATTACAGCCATTGTTGTATTTAAAAAAATGACATAAAACTTAAAAAGTAATTCTTGTGTCCTCTTATTTCATTAACTGAATAAAAAAGAAAGATAATAAATATTTTTGTACATTTCTAAAATTTATTGACAGCATATACTCCCACAAACTGTTCTTGTATGTAAACTGTACATTGAAAAGTTACATTATAAATTGCTTCAGTACCCTGTCTATGTGTCAACACGTTCTTTGCAGTATCGTATAGTATATTCTCTACAGTGTGTGACATAACACATTACAGAACGAGATCAGACTTTATACCACATGAACAAAAATCCATACACAGATATCCAAATACATGAAACAACTTGTTTTTATACCTTTGACAAAAATAATGAAATATGAAACTAAACAACAGTGATTTGAATTTGTTGCAAATATTCCATTATCTGGCAAGAAGTCTTCAATACTTAAAGTCTTTTACATTAATTTTATTCTACAAAACACTAACATTTTTTTTCTAAAACTGATATGGTAAGTTAATTTGACCATATTCTTTATCAGCAGCTGAATACTAACCAAAAACAGCATCTTGTCAGGATCACTTTTATAGCATCAAAAGTCCTTATGAATATGTTTTAAATCCTGAAGAAAATAAGAGTCGCTTCAAGTAAATATCCAGTCAGTGTGTGATGTCCGACATAATCATGGTTACATATCCGTCAAAATTCAGTGAAAGGAATTCTTATTCTGAGCACACCGAAGTCTATTCATCTAGACTACATCAATATGCAAGAAGAAAAAACATTTTGATCTTGAGCACCTAACTTTAAAAGAAATGGTCATGTGATAGATGCTGCACTTGCTTTCTATCAATTAGGAGCTTTTTTCTTCTACAAAAAGATAACATGTTAGCAATAATAATAAACTTCCTTCATTAAGTCTACTTCTGAATTGAAACATTTATTCAAAATCATAGAAAAGGTTTAACACATGGTTCACAACAACATTCTTTTAATAAAACGTAAAATGAATTACAATTATTTGATATCTGACCATATGAACATTTATCAATGAAGCTCAATTTGTCATAAATAATGGCTTTAAAATATAAACATAGCATGGTTTGCAGAATTTCTCATTGGATAGGATTCTGTGACTCACTGAAAATACAATGCATATATTTTTCAATACCCCCAAAATACATACAAACCAAAGACAATATTTTCCCTTTGAAAAAGAAGATGAATTTAGAATAGATTAGGACTTTTCTTTCTTATCAACATAAGGCTAGTATTGACAATGGGAAATTAATAAATATTAAATCAGTTCGTTCAAGCACGGGTTTTCCGAGTCACAACAAGCAGTATTTTTTGGCAAAAAATACAAAAACAGGTCATTCTAGCTTGAAAACAATTAGGAAGGACTCCTTCTAGATATGACCAGCACTTGTGTAAACATTCCTTACAACTAAGTTCAACTCCAGAAAACTTCAAAAGTTTTTGTTAATGCAAATCATTTCTTTCACCATCTTTCTTGTACAACAATTTTGAAAAAAACCTAAGCATGAATTTGCTGCCTGGATTCCATGGATTCCACAAATCTCAGCCTCAGTCTCAACCTCAAGTGTTCACTCCATACCTTAGAACTGACAAAGTCCAATGTCCAGTTTTCTTTTCAAAACCATATGCATGTTCACCTGCATTTTAACCCTGTTCCTTTTGCTGTTCATAGGTTTACCCCAGTAGTATCCCCCCATGACACAATGCAAGTGTATAAAGAAACTTTCATTATTCAGATAGCAGGGTGACAGCAGTCAAAGGGCAAAAGCTGAAATATTACTTCTCAGAATATTATTAATACTGATTATATCAGCTTCAAAGATTATCAAAACCTTGACTCTTTAATTCAAGCCCATGGCTTTCAAAGGCAATAAATCTGTTTTTGTGCATGCAACAGAGATGATAAATGTTAACCTTTTTTTCAGTTTTAGCACCCTAAACACAATACTTCCATAAGTACTTCTTTATTCAATAAGATGTTTGAGCATGTCATGTTTATCTCTCTGGACAGCGAGTTTGTTGTATCTTTTTTCCTCCAGCAGCTTTTTGGCCATCCTCCTCACATACATGAACCACAATGCCAGGTTGATTTTCAGTCTGTGAGTGCAATGTATGAGCTTGTCCTGGTAAATCAAAGTCAAAGTAAGAAATTAAGGGAATGATTATGGGTGTGGTTAGACAAACTTTTGGAATTGGTAAAACCCTTTTTTTAAATCCAATTTCAATTCAATCCCTTGAGTTAAAAAGTGTGTCTAACCTTCCCATATATTTATAATAATGGATATAGGATTTCAAAAGTGTGTCCAATCCAATTGAGATAGTTGATAAACTCCACAAAAAATTTATCAATTCCATATGTGTGTTTTCCTTTCTGAATGACTTCCATCATGATATATTTAAAGTTTCTATCATTCTTCTTTCAAAACTAACTATTCACAATTATAATTATGATGTAACAGCTTTCCCTTTTTCTCCCTTTGAAATACATCAGGAAATAATCTGGCTATAATAACTAATAATTTTGAAATGGTATTCATTTTCTCTTCTGCAAATTTGAGGGATTTATTTACATCAGTTTATTCCAAGTTTATCAATAAAAGCCTTTTACAATTCATGATCAGTGTGACATCATATGTATGTAATTATATTTTATTTCATTATGAATGTGATAATAAATACACACATAAAAGAAAAAACTGAGGGGACGAAAACACATACCAGGACCCAAGCTTGTTATTGCCTGTAGCAGGTCATAATTAATCAGTGGTTCTTGCTCAACAATTGGTTCCCAGCCTACTGGTGGGGATGCTGGTGGAGATATAAGCCACTGTTTTGTTGGGGCGGGAGGTTGCAAGGTAGGAGATGAGTTCTGATCTGTTCTTTCCAAAGGCTGAAATAGAGTCAATAAAATAAAGTCATTAATGATGAATAATCATTAAATATGTGGAGAAGGGAGCCTGGAAGACAGTCCCATAATTGCCATAAATCTAACATTTAGTCTCCAAACAGAAAATTTGTCACTTCTCCATAAAATACTTCAAAATATAATAAGCTCATATCAACTGACATAAAATTCAATTGAATCTAGATTCAGTACCAACAAATCTGGGTTAACAATATGAATTTTGACCTTTAACAACTATACTATTGTTGCAATCACATGGCTATGACGACAGTAGACATTTTTAATCTTCCAAAGTCAATACTTACTTGTGCAAAATAACATTTCACTTTTTTTCCAAAGACTAATTGCTCGTGGAGGTGAATTTTGATATTTGCTGCAATTACAGCAGATTCACAAGCTATTCTTGCACGTCGGAAACTTTTCAAATAGCTGAAGGTTGCAGTAGGATCAAATGCCTTGAATAAAGTTTCAAATTCATTCTGGAAAGATGATAATCATATAATATGTCAGTTTTATAAAAACTTTCTGTCTCTGGTTAGATATAGAAATAGATAGAAGAAGCTTGACATTACACAAGTGTTTGTTTTGTTTACTGTCTAAAGCTATTTGCGTGCTGCAGCATGATATAACTTGGCACATTGTACATGAATCTTAGATCAACTTACTAGATCATCTAATCAAAAATAGATCAATAAAATGATTGTTGAATATTACAAAGCAATGGATTCTAAATGATATTTGTTTGAAGTGTCTAAGAGATCTTGCTTAAGGCTCTCTTCATGAAATTGTTGTGAACAAATTTCAGTCTGGTAGTGAGCTTTACTAGTTTCTCAGTCATGATTTTTAAAACGCAAACAAAGTGATGAAACCGTGCCTAAGGAACTAAATCAATTTTGTGTCGGTATATTCACTATATCTATAGTTTCTACTTTTAAGTGAATATATTTCATGTTTCATTGAAATTTCTGTATAAAAAGCAGTAGTATGTAGCTATCTGTCCCATACCCAAACCTTCCACCTCTCTCATTTTTCTGAGTTTCGCACATTGGACACGACTCAAACTCCTCATAGAGAACCCATTAGGCGCACTGTTCAAGATGAACACTCAAATGGCAAAGATTCATAATTTTACAAACAATTATACAAGAGAAAATGGTAAATATAATTGAACACAAAGTATCTTTAAATGTGCACATAGACTGGAGATCCATTATTACCATCAACATAATTATAATAGAGGACAAAATGAATACAGGGTTCATTTTTCCCTGCAAAAACAAATATCAAAACCTAAATTGATACATGTCAATTTAAAAAAAAAAGAATGACAGTCGTATAACTATAAGACGGAAATATTGTCCACCATACACATTGTCGTATGTATGATAGTATGTGTTTATAAGTCTAACATTTAAAAAAACAGGATGATTGAAACTTGAACTAGTAAAACAAAATGTGTAAGGTATTGTGGTTATTATTATCCAAGGATTGTTCTTTTAAAATATTATTACCCTTGCTTCATCGTCATCTTCAAAAACAGAATCGTCTACATTTGCAATAATGAGAACACAGGGTAAGTCTGCTGTATTTCCTAGAAGAGGGTGTGATCTTATTCCACTGTTAACTCCATTCCTAATATCGTCCGTAGACGAGATCGAGACATTACTCATCTCTTTGACAATTTCTTCCTCTTGCTTTTCACTGTCCGCTGCCATTTTTAGCGAAATATATAGAACTGCATACAATGAGAATGTCTTTCACTCTACTTTTAAATAGCAAATCCACATCGTAATAACATGAGCATTATCTCTCTCTCGCTTCTTCGCCTAGATTGTTGACTCAGCACTCGGCCTTGTCAGATTGAGAAAAATGACAATTACGATACAAAGAGCACCACGAAGAAAGTTTAAAGAGCAAACTATATCTGTGCATGTAGTAAACTCAAACTATTTAATAATCTTTTTGTTTGGGTACTGCTATGATTTTTTAGCATTAATGATATGTTCAATTCTCTGTTTAGTAAATTCCTTGTATTATTGTTCAAAATTGACATTTCATACTCTTTAAATCTTGGTTAAATCTTAGTAAAGTATTCCTTATGAGAGTTTTGCAATAGTACCAACGGCAGTGACGTCAAACCTTTGGAAAAATAACACCAAGGCTTTTGAGATACTACCACCAGGTACCACTACTGTTGCCCTATTCCACCAAAGAGGGCATTTCTGTTCTTATTTAGTTACATAATTATGACCATGGACTTATCAAAATACTTGAAGCCTTCTTTGATTATAAAAAGCAAAAAAAAAGAAAGAAAGAAGAAGAAGCTACATTAACTTTTGGTATATTTTGAAGAAATTTTATTTATAAAACATTATTCATATTATTTTATATTCATATTCATATCATCACGCCTCAAACTTTTAAGCCTAATAATAAAAAATACATGTATAAGTATTGACAGCAAAATAAAATATTCGCTTGTTACAGTTTTTCCGTTTGCTTTTAATGAAAGTTCTTGTGATTTTCTAATGTATTTACCAAAAAGTAACATTTGCTTGTCAATCTCGATGCATGCATGACGTCATTGCATGACCATTATTTATATTTTGGCTTTTAGTAATAGACTTTTTTGGGGGGGAATAACCTGCAGTTTTCGTAATCTTGCAAAATTTTATGGCTTTTTTTCTAAGGACAGCCTTAGACAATGACTAAACATACTGAAATTCATTCCAAAGTAAAAACACAATACAAATGGGTGATAAAGATAACTAGCAATCAATTAACTGGAGCAATTAATTTGCATGACCTGTGCAAGTAATCAATACAATTTTTTCATATCTCGAACCAAAATGCAAGACAGCTTTTGCAACAAAAACAGGGATGTAATCACATGTTTGGTCCTAAAAAGTGAGTTTTTCCGCTTTTATCATTGGTTCTAAGAGCTACCTAAAGAAGTTGTTACTGTAGTATTTTTCTATGTATGTTGATGTTTCAGCATTTATATCAAAATATTAATATTGTTAATGAGTTTTTTTGGTGTTGGTTTCCGCTAAGCCTTTGTTGTTGTATGAGGTAATGATGAGAAAGGCTGTTTTTATCTGTTGAGTTTTGTACTCTATTACAACACTAATGAAACCTTTTAATTAAACTAAAGTTGATGAAACAAAAACAAAAAGCAACAACACTGAAGCATTAAAAATCATTTCTAATGTAGATCATATCCTGAGAAACAGATCTTGGAGTAAAACAGCTAGCTTCATTCTAGCGATGAAAATGCTTCATTTTTGCAAAGTTTGATTTTAGCCATTGTGAATAGACTTCTCGTATATTAGGCTTATACTAGCCCAGCAGTAATATTATCCATAATGTCTGTCCATTTGTTCATTTGAAAAATCTATAGTGTTAAAATTGAAAACATTTATTGTCAATTTTTCTATAAAATCTCTTTACCAAAAAAGATCAGACAAAAAACACACCTGGTCATATTTCAGATGTCTGTGCCCTTGACATAGTTCACTAGTAATGATATAAGAGTCAGGTTTTAAAATAAATTGATTTGTTTTAAATTATAATTTTATACACAAAATACCTCATATTTGCATATTTCAGCACTGGTGTACATACAGTCCCGGAAAAACATTAATGCAGTTACCTACAAAAATAGTTACTTGAAGTCTCTGCAACTATTTTTCTTCCATTCTATATATGCTATATATAACATAATGTTTTATGCTACACAGTATTAAAAAAAACTGCCTATAGATATATGATTTTTTTCTAGTGTGTGGGTACATTTTACTTGGAAAAGCTAGATTTTATTCTGTCTGGAAATAGTTAAACAAATGTTAAAAATAGGCCATTGATAAATAAGGTACAGGTTATTAAAAGATCAGCAATGAAAGAGACCACAGTAGTGTAAGCCAATGGTACTAGCTAATCTGGGTCCGATGCATTATGATTAACTAAGTTAACATTAATCAATATAAAGCGATGTGCAAAATCCCAGGGGCCAAAATAAAATTGTTTCAAAGGTTTTAGAGAAGCCATAAAGGCTGTGTATAGAACACCCCTTTTGTATTGATTAAAAAACTAACCATGTTGTAAAAAAAGGTTTTTGAATCGATTCAAAAAGGATGTCAAACCCTGACCATGATCTCGTTACAATGGAGAATAAAGGCATGACTATTTTATGGACCTTGTCCTTGATAAACCTTGGACCATGGACAAGTATGGATGGGTCTTTTGTAAAAGGTATACCTTCTTTTGAACTGTTTGGTGAAAGCCTTCAAATGTGAAGAAATTTCGAAGAGAGCATTTTTATGGTACTGGGTAAATACCCTACTATATCAGATACGGGGGGGGGGGGGATGGGTCACAGGTATATTTTTAGGGATATAGGGCATAAGGTCTCATGAGAAGTTCAATCTAAAATGTACTGTGACATCAAAATGACCCAATTTAAAATAGGAATAGAGAGAAAAAGGTTTAGACGCATTGAATAATTGCTGGCAATGTTTCATAGGTGCATTTTTTTTTCCAGGACTGTATATAAGAAAAATTACGAAAATAGAACCATTAAACCTCAATATACAATGAACTACACCATAGAGCAAACAGAAAAATCAGGAGAGATATGGAGGCATCACATGGGTAGGTGGGAATCTAAACAACCTAGATATTATTGAACTCTTAATTGCGCATTCATCATCACCACATTTCACAATTTGAAGTGTTCCAGGGCTAATCAGATTCTTCTAGGAATTTAAGGTAAGTGGAAAAATATTGTCTGAGGCCATTCCAAATTGTTGATATTTATTTTTAGTTAAAAAAGTGACCAAATTTGAGTATTTTTGAAAAAGGGTCAACATTTGGTCAATTTTTGTTTCTTTCAGCAGCTATTCAATGATAATGGAGAGAGACATTAAGCCATACAAATATGGCTATACATAATGCTCTAAATCTAGATTATTGTTGTATTTTGATATCTTGAAAATTGAAGGAGTTGATTCATAGTTCCTTTTTTTTTTAATATGTTGACTTTTCAATTGTTTATTTAATACTTTGTATAAAGGAAAATGACCTTCATGGATATAAGGATGTATATAATGAAAAGCTGAAACCAAAAATATAAACTTTTACTGGTCAAAAATGTGTATTGAAAGTAGCAGATGAGATTCAATTTTAAAAAACCAAATAATCAGTAACAGAGTATTTCCCTGCCTGAAGTGTGTTGATTTCAATTTACATGTATGGATTCAAAGAATTGTTGACTGCAAAAAAATGCAATAACTGCCTGCATATAGATAGAATATTAATTAACAGAGCTCTAGTGTAGGTTATTCATAAACTTTTGGTTTTGCTTACATAGTTTTGTTTATCTATTTGTACTTCAGGTACTGTCTGTGAAAGATTAATACATACATGCATCATGGCTGCAAAACATTGAACTTTAGAGTTATACTATTGAAAACCCCAAAGACTACAAGAAACATCTCAAAAGATAGCAGCCACTACAGTTTGTAGAAGAACCATGGGATCTGGCAGAAGTAAAATTGAAGTGAGTGAAAACTTGTTTCCTTCCCAATTTACAGTCTTTTGGGATGACATTGATATTCAAGAATGGCAAGAGGAGGAGTACTTGCAGGAACTTCGAAAAAGAAAAACTTCTGTTACATTGTATGCCAAAGAACTGCTTTTCGCTTGCAAACAAAACTACCTTTTTAGGTTGAGTGCCCTTTGCAGATATTTCGTGTGGGAGATGAATTATCCTTTGCACTGTGACAAATTAAGAGGGGATCATGGTGAAACAGTACTTCAAGCAGCAATAGGTTTTAGACTAAACGAAGCAGCCAAAATGGTCATTGATTTTGGTGGCAAAGACTTAGTTTTGGCTACATATAGCCATGCACATTACAGAGGAGGTAGTGCTCTTCACCTGGCTGTTGTAATTCAAGATGTTGACATGGTCACAGAAATGTTCAGGAATTTGAATCAAGATGAAAAAAATAACTTTATTCATACCCAAAGCACTGGAGAATTTTTCACAGAAACACTAAAGCTTTACGCTTTGCCCTTGTTTTTGACCGTATGGTGTGGAAACAAAGTAATGTTTGAGCTTTTGATGGAACATGGAGCAGATCTTGATGTCACAGATTCCAAGACTGGGGACACCATCCTCCATGCAATGGTGAACTATGGGAAATATCATTCACTTGACATGGCTTGTGAAATGGTTAATGCTATTCTTCATACTGAAGTATCTCAAAAATGGTGGGCCAAAAAAATAAATAAACCATTCAACCTTCTTACCCAACAAGATTTGTTTAATATGAGGTGCCATTTGCTCTGGAAAAAAGACCACAAAGGTTTTACCCCTTTGACGTTGGCTGCAAAGCTGAATTTAGAACCCATTTATGAGATGTTGATGCATACTGAGGGTGTGTACAGGATAACAAAATGGCAGTTTGGTCCAAGGTCAATGGCACTTTATGATGTATCTGAAATTGATACAACGTTTGCAAGTTACAAACGCCCATCCCTTTTGGACTTGATTGTGCATGTAAAAGAAAAAGAAGGAATTGTTCCAGATTTGCAAGTAGAACCAGTTAAGAGTATTTTAAAGAACAAGTGGAAAGTCTATAGAATGCCATTCTTGCTATGGGGATTGTACCATTTTACTCTTATGGTAATGTTCACTTCCGAAGTATTAGAATTCAGTGCTAGTGAAGGACAAGGAGACTGTCTGTTCACAATATTCTGTGATAATATCACACATATTGAAGAGTACGCTGAGGATCCCCACCTCATGTTCAAGATTCTCCTCATTGTAATGACAATAACTGCCTTTGTATACCTGTTTTTTGAACTTTATGACTATGTGTACAGTCTCAATATGATTTTTCACACTAAGGTGTGGAAATACAAGTTCTATAATCCCCCATATTCAGTCGTTCTTCATACAGATGAATTTCGATTTGTTTTCCTTCTATTTGCGACAACAACTCTGACTTGGTGTTACTTAGTTCTCTTTAATTACCTCCATACCGATGAATTCCTAAATAAAGTTGGCATTACGATGCTGAGCCTAACCCTCATCACTGGTTGGTATATCCTCTTATACTTTGCCCGCACTATTTATCTTGTCAGTTACTTTACAGTTATGGTCCACAGACTTTGGATGGGGGATATGGTACGATTTAGTTTACTTTTTGCTATCACACTCTTTGCTTTTGGATCAGCTCAATATGTGCTATTTGACCACAGAAATGGAGCAGACATTCCGAAGGAGATGTCCAATTTTTGGGCAACAATCTACACATTGTTTAAACTCATGCTTGGACTTCATGACTTTGCTATAACCTCCCAGTCCATTACTCCAGCAGTAAGCACAATTCTATTTGTGCTCTTTGTCTTAATTTCTGCAGTGGAACTTCTAAATCTTCTTATTGCTGTAATGACAGACTCTTATGCAAAATTTGCTGACCAAAAAGATGAATTATGTGTCTTATATCGATCAAAAGTAATCCTACTCATGGAAAGACGCTTGCCTTTCCTAAAGATGTTTCTGAATAAGCCAAAAACGAATTCTGTGCTAGTTCAAGGCTGCAGATATAACAGGAAGTTCATCTATGTAGAAGACTTTCAATTAAATGCAGCTGCAAGGAAACAAGATATGATGTAGCCAGAAATAGCTCACCATGAGACAAATATCTATGACAATGAATTTAAGTTTTATTTGTTTAATGAAAGATATTGAAAATAAATCAATACTTATGTATTTCACTAATACAATGTCATAAGTTTAAACTAAAGAAATAACGGTTAACAGAAAGGGGAAGGATCATGTTCAATGGCTGCTTAAAGCTCATTTATATTGAATTTATCTGAATTATATATAGTGAATATATTTCAGTCTATTGTCAGTCTGGTAGTAAGCTTTATTTGCTTTGCGGCATCATGATTTATCAAAATTAATTGCAATGATGAAGCTTCACTCAAAGGCCAAAACATGAGCAATGAAGTAAAGCCAGGTTATCAAAAATGTCTATACAGTTTTACTTTAAATGTAAAAAAAATCACCTATAAAGGTTCAGGGAAGTATTGTTTAAAATTGATATGTAAACCCTTATAACTTTCATTAAAAGCTTGATACAGCTATCCCTTTTGGAATAAGATGATGAAAAGTGTGCACTTTTCGGGGGGGAAAAAAGTGATAACTATATGCTGTCCGTTATATTTAGCGGTAAAATGGTGTCGTCAATAATGGTGCCAAAATATGGCTGATAGTTCTAAGTGTTGCTCATTTTCACTACTTGTGCTTTCCTGGTTGTGGAAAATAGTAACACAATGCAGTGATAGGAAATCTAGTGTTGATGCCATTTTACCACTTTAAATCACTAACAACACTAAACATCAGTCTTTTTCAAACAGACACAGTGTACTTTGTATTGAATATGGTTGTCAATTAAGTACTCTATCCTATCTTAAGGCAGTGATACACTTGGTAAATATTTTCCAAAACAGAGCTTCAGCAATACAACTTATGTTTAATTTTTTTGTTATTATAAGTTGTCAAGTTTCTAAATGTAAACCTACTGTTTTTTCATTTATAATATATTTTTGTATGTGTAGCAGTATAGGTCTTGATGAATGAAAATAGAAATTGAAAAGTTCAACACTTTATCTCTTGTGTATATCTCATGTATAGTTTAAAATAATTTTCGCTGGCATTAGCCAAATGGTTTTTGGTTGAATTTAGAGACAATGGATTTGAAAAATTGTATCTTTATTATGTTTGATTCATCAATGCCACTGCACTTTGAAAATGTCAGAATATACAGAGCTGCAAGAAAAATGATTAAGACTATAAATGCTTCAACTGATAATTTGTTTGACTCTAAGTTTGACCTTTGAAAGATAAAGGAATGTATTCCTAGCTGCAGACACCTAACGTAATAATTTACACTGGCACGGACTACGCATGGGTGTACATGTATACAAAACCATACAAATTAAAGGCAAGAATCTATAAACCTTTCCTTTTCCAGGCAGTGTCAGTTTTATGCCTAGATTAATTATCAGAACTGTTGTCAACATTATATTCAATAAACATATGATTATGAAACATACATTATTTTCTTTGAATGACTTTTTGTACTTATGCAAAAACGAAACCTTCTTTACATTTACAAGCCTTATGTTTCTATTTCTATTTCTATAGAATTCTAACATATATCACTACTGAAGACAGTTAACAGGTTAGAACTAGCTAAATACATTTTTGTTTGGACTGTCAATAATATGTATTGAGGTAAAGAGTTTCAAAGAGTTGCACATAAAGGAAAAGAGAACATTTGTAGATGTCTATGTTGAATTTGAGAATAGTTGCTATTGTATGAACATCTTGTGCCTTTAATTTGGATGTGATAAAATCTGACCCCTGGTCTACAATTGTGTTTTTTCTATAATAATGATAAAAACACTAGATCACTAGTAAAGAAACCTCTGTTGACTAGCAACATATTTTCATTGATAGCATACATTTATAAGATTATATCACAGTTATTGATAAGTAATAACAATCAAGTGAAAATGCTCTTCACAGTCCATTGTTTACTTGTTGGTCCTTCAGACATCCTAACCTGAATTGTCATATACAGGGTTTGTCTTGCCGTTTTCAACTTTACCAGAGGACTTTTTAGTTATCTGAGCAGATTTCTTCTTTTTGTTCAAAAGGACCACAGCAATAACTGTTACCATAGCAATAAGGGCCACTGTTCCAATCACTGCTCCAACAATGGCTCCAACATTGGTGGTACCTGGCAAGTACTTCATGGAGGCTGTGACAACATTGGAGCGGGAACTATACATATTTCTACCTTCATCTTTAGATCTCACAGCAAATGTGTATGTAATAGCACCTGAATAAAACATTAAAAGATACCATAATAACGATGAGGGAAAATATTCACATGTGATATGAGATAGTTACTGTTAAATAGAAATAGTTATAGTTGTGTCACAACTTGACACAACAACAACAAAATGTAATATCTGCTATAATTGGCACTAACAACTGGCTCTTAGACAAACAAAAAAAAGAGTGATTTTTTATGTTGTTTGTAACATTTAGAGGTAAGGTGGCATCAATATTAAACTTAAAAATAAGCACAGGTTTGAAACTCTTAAATTCAGCTTTATTTGAAGAAAAAAACCGCATTTATATGCATCAATTTACTGGAATTAACCCATATAAGAGAGCTTTTACCTTTGCCTGGACTTATGCTTATAAATACTTTATTCTTATATGAAAGAAAACCCAAAATAGTCTTTTGGTTTCTTTCCCCTTGTTTCAAGTCGGTCAAATGTCCTTAATTTAACACATATTTGTAACTTTACCTTTAGCTGGTATTTTGACCACAAAGCTTTCCTCTCCACCTGCTGCTTGAGGCTGTGACAGATTCCCCCCTGTGGTAATGTCTGCTTGTGTCAACAAAGTCTGGGTTGTAAAATTGTTCCTCATAAGATCAAAATTGGTAGACTGCCTTAGCTCATAGGACGAAGCTGATAGAGTGAAAAATAAGAATAATCATGAAATCATTTTGATTTTTTTGTTTTTGACAGATGATACTCTTTTTTGTATTACCGTATTTGTTCGAATTGCCGCCGGGGCGGCTATTTTTTTCGAGAACCCTTTTGACCCGGCGCTTATTCGAACCGGCGCTTATTCGAACAGGGGCGCTTATTTTTATAATCACTATAAAAAAAATGGAAATTCCGACCTTTTTACAAATGTACGCACATTGCTTAAAGAAGCTAAGAAAAAAAATCATGACACTTTTTAATGTGAAAAACGGGAACTTTTTATTTTATACTTGCACCATTCTCTGATACGTTTTGAGTCTAC
>JAVSBT010081441.1:0-16207 GCA_033118115.1 Pharyngocirrus eroticus
TTTGTTTCATTACCAATACTTGTACATCTCATCTCCAATTCTAAATCCATGTACAACTTTGAAGTGACATCAAACATTGTAGGAACCCCATCACAGGATACCGACTCGACCTTCTTAAACTTTTCCTTATAAACATCTTTAAGAATATCCCCATATGCAAGGAATTGTTTATAGAGTCCTTTGTTTTCTTCAGCATTATTCTCTTTCCTTTTACCTGAATATGACAGAAATATAGTAACCATCAATTTCTATTTATAACACCAACATTTTTCAATATTTATAATCCATTTAAGTTTTTGGTTTGCTTCGACAATTTGTAAAGAAATTAATAGCAATGTTTTGAGCTAGCTTTGAGATTTCAAAGAGAAAGTAATGTTTCTAAGCATCAGATATTGTCTTCATAAAGTAAATCATCACATATTTAACATATCGCCCCAACATGCTAAAACCACCTAACTAATATGAGTTAGGCGGTTTAAGCACGTTTAAGTCGATATGTTATTACAGTATAATATTAGAGGCTAGCCTATTAAGCTTAAGCTGTAGCTGAACCTATCTCCCTTCTAAATGGAAATTATTTTCGTTTTTATTCTCTTTCATCAATTTTTTTTTACATTGAAAATTTATGGTTGTCTTCATGAATGATTTTAGTTATACCTATCATACATTTTTAAGAAGTGGCTCTAAAAAATGACTTATCCAAATTCAGTTTTTGATTGTGCATACATGTATAACCAAAATGGCAGCAGATGTCTCTTGATTTTGTCGATACCATTTATCATCTTATTATAAACATAAAAATAATGTTTTGAGAATAAGTGTTTAGTTAGGCCAATATGGACACCTTTTAGGAAAAAGGTTGTAGTATAAAAGGGAAATAAAATATATTTTATCACATAATTTCTTTTTTTTACAATAGTTATTAACCTTGATCTTCTCTATCCCAGTTTGCGCCACCATCATTTGATTCTTTATTTGAATATTTTGCTGTAAAATGACAAACAATTGAAAAATTACAAATATGGTGTCTTATATCATCTATATATTATAATGTGTTTATATATAACCTCGATTACAGGGTATTTGATAATGTAAGGATTGTTGAAATACAGACTAGAATACTGTTTCAAACACTGGCTTTGTTTCAATCCAAATTCAAAAGCTGATATGAAAATCAGATAAAGTCACGGAGTATACCTTGTTCATCAAAGACTGTTTTTAGAACACCATGATGGTCTTTATCGAGGAGGGCTTGAAAGAATTGAATGATGACATCTTTACCCTTTTTCGTTAAGATGTCCAAACACTCCTCATTCGATTGACTGGGTGTGGCCTTTGACTACAAGTGACATTCAAAGTTAAAAGTCATTATTATAATTACTGAAGAAATATGATGAGTTTTAGGTATTCCCAGTGACTTCATAGTTATGGAAATTCATGATGTTACAGTTTGGGACTAATAAACATACAAGTACTAAGATTAAAACATAATTGATGCAGATGTGGTATAACGGCTTACAAATTGATTTCAAGTATTGCTATTTAATCAAAAAGGTTATGCTAACTGTTCTACTATACAGGTGGAACATACAAATCAATGTGTCTGTTTTGCCACCGTGGTTTTGCCAAATGAACATTCAACACTTACATAATGTATGAAAGTAATTGTTTCAGAACAACATAAAACATTAAAACTTACTTGTATTGCTTCTTTATTCTTTTTTCCAATCAATTGTTTGGCAAAAAGATGTGCCAAAAGTCCATCTCTTAGGTTTATTTTGTCACTCAATATATCATAATTTCTCTGCAATAAATCTTCCAGTTCAACTTCTGAAAGTCTTTAAATCATACACAAAATGAAAAAGGATTATTATTCTTGAAGAGGAGATAAAATATCAGTTTACAGTGCAGTACAAGAGTATAAGATAATCAACCCAAACAGTATATCCCCTCTACAATCTAAAGATAAGGTAGCAGCTACTAAATTGAGTAAAACATATCCTAATTCAATCCCAGGTCAAGGCATCATGGTGTCTTCTTGGGCAAAATACCTATTTTTTTTCTCTACTGTATAATGAGATATGTCTGTGAAATTCATTAAAAAAAAATCAAATGTACTACATGACATTGTACGTTTTATTTGACAATAAAGAATTGTCATTTAAAGCACTGAGGTCTTTGCCCTTCCTAGATCTATACATTTTGATTTTTTTGGTATTTAATGGATTCAAATGAAATACTGACGGTTGACTATCATACATATTTTGATTACTTCCTTGCATTACCTTTTAATTCTCTCAAATTCTGATTCCAGTTTTCTTCTTTTTTCTTCCTGTTCATCCATGTTTCACTTCTGGTAATTTCAATAATCTAAAATAAATAACCACAATACATTTACAAAATAATCCACTATTCGGATCAGTCTCCAATTTATATTTGTGAAAGAGTAGTTCGAAATAGATCTGTTTTTCTAAAACAAAATTATAACATGCCAACAAAAAAAGTAATTTATATATTTTTTTTTTTAATGTTTATTTACAGGAGATAATTCTTATACTAAAAGAAGAATTGGATGGTTCTGTTCCAGGGAGAATCACAAATTAGATTGGCAAAATAACTTATACGTGTTATTTTCAGAATTAGGGAACATTGGAACTTTGACAAAGAAAGTGTGTCTTCAAAAATATTCTAAGCCAGTCCTGATTTCTAACATCTCAATAACTTAAAATATTTAGAAACAGCATGTGATTTGGGTGAATTAAACAGTTCATTCAATAAGGATATGTCTTTATATGACCAGAGTCTGCTTTTCACATGGTGATTAATTCTGTTGTTAGTGATGTTTAAATAAGGGAACATGGGAACTTTAAAATTTAATATGCGTCATGTGACAGGGGTAAATTAAACAATGCAATAAGGAGATGTCTGTAAGTGATTAGCGTAATAAAAAATAGTGATTAATTAGGTTGTTAGTGATATTTAACAATATATTTAGTGGTACAAAATATCACTACTTTCACTATAGCCAAATGATATACACTATTATTGAAAAATAAACCCTACACCAATCTGTAATGTATAGGTACCACTTAATTGAGTGCTAAAGTTCTATATCTCACCACGGGAAAACACAAACGACAGATAACCTCTCTATTTATAAAAGAGTGCATTGGTTTGAGTTTTGATAAGTAGTGTAATTTCCTTCAAGAATGATGACTTTGTATCAATCTATTATAGTGATAGGGGGGTGATTTCAAACTTGAATTGTCGTTATCTATGTTATTCAAGAGTGTATTAGTTTATTTGATCTTTGTTTTTTTTCAAACAAACATGCTAAATATCAGAGTTGGTATACCTTGTTTACTTTGATATAGGATTTTAACTAGTTTCCACAATCATTGTAAGTACCCGTTATATATTCACTGGGTCTGGCAGCTATACAGTGCACGCGATTCGGTCTAATGATTTTATACCTGTTGGTATAATAATAATACGACGCATCATTTTAGTTCTTTAAAAAAGAACATAATTTACAAACTGCAGACTTGTAATAAAAATATCACGAATCTTTAGATTATAATGAACTAAATGACACGTATTTGAAGAGTTTCTTTAAACTAATACTGCAAACATACCTGTGCAAAGTGACGATCATCTTTATCAAATCAACCTCGCCATCTTCCTGTCTAATACAACTGTTCAAACCGGAAACAAGATACACATGACTCATGTAATACCCAACCCGCTCTGCTAACAAAACCCCGTTTATAGTACAATTCATGCAGAAAGATACAACAAAGTACCAGCCTGCAGGGTTGAAGTTATTAACCCGTTGCACTAATGACTCGCAAAAATCGTCGCATACCGTACTCAATCTTCTTTTAACATGTACAGCACTAGAGAAAATATATGACAAAGAACCAGTCTTCTTTTGGTTTCAATTGTTATAACCATGACATTGGCTATGTTTATTGCGACTTGAAATTGTATTACATAAGTACGCATGTATAATTGTTATAAAACTGTATGTTTGCTGAAGTACATCACACTGGTTCAATTTATTTTTATCATGGTCAAAAGATATTAGTTTTCAGAGTGCTTATCTTATGATATTGGATTGCATCGATTCAAAACAACGATCCTGTCCCATCTGATCAAATACAATTTTACTCTCAAATCAACCCATTTCCCTTTTATCATTTGTGAGAGTGTGAGAGGAGGGGAGGTGGTTGATGGTTATTTTGAGTGGGTTATTTCCTACAGGATGTTTGTTGTGACTTCTCCATGAAATTCTGATATGGCTTTATCTCATGTGTTTGAAAACAAATGTTTGCCCTTCTTTGCTAATGAGGATCTTGAGGTAAACATAGTAAAACTTGTTTAAATGTTTTAAATAAATATAATTGTCTACGATAAATTTATTTGTAGGGGTGAACCTGCTGGAAACCTTAAAATTATACTCATGTCATTCGGGTGCAACAACAACAATTAGGGATTCCATGTTTAAGGAAACATACATATTATTATATGGCATAGCGTGAAGTTGCCATGAACACATTTCAGAGAGGATGGGAAAATGAAAGTGTGTGCTTACAAGTACTTTGTTTAGTCGTGTGGGCATGGAGATATTTTACATGGCATGTTGACCTTTTTTTATCAAACAAAGTTCATTGAACTTTCAGTTATGTCAAATGATCGCCTATAAGGTGTAGTCAAAATTAAATACAACTTTTGTTGGTTGTGACGCCAAGTGTAATATTATGCCAAAGGATGTGGATTGTGTTAAGTCAAAGGTCTTTGTTCCGTAAATGAAAGCAGCATGGAAGACAGGGCTGTAGTAACGACAGGACTTTATGGCATGATGATGTAGTGATTGCATGGGTACAGTTCTATTGGCTGGATGGGGAATTGTGGGAAAAGCATGAATGTATTGTGATTAATAGGTTTTGTCACAAAGTGTTTAAGTATTCTCTTTTAGGTCATAAGGTCAATATGGAAGAAAGGGGGTCAAATATGGAGAGGTTAAGTCATCCATCAAAGGATGCGTGTAGATAACAGTGACCACTACCTTATATCAGATTCACACACAAAATAAATGCTATAATTATACAGAACGGTTCGGAAAGGTAATGAATACATGCAATTGAGCATTTTTGTATGTGGTAACGTATCATATCGTAAGATTGTAGGAAAAATCACAACATGTAATTGTATTGAAAATAAATCAAGCAACATGATTTTCGCTGTAATTGATGGTAATAGGTTTCAACTAAAGGTGTCATATTATGCTAGTCCCTGTATACCTCTGTAGCTAAATGTGTTGGTAATTGTTCCTAAGTGTCAAAAAAGTTTTCTTTTGAATTATCACATTTTTTTTTTGTATTAATCTAATAAAGATTGAATATTAACATTATTTTATACTCATATTTAGAAAAATAAGAGAATTTTTATGTCATTTTTCAATATATTCCCTCAATAATGATAATAACTGAGAATTAAACAATACGTTTAGTTTACATAAATACCTGATTTATTCTGAAATATAATTTCATACAGGGTGAATTCATAATACTGTGACTATAACACTGTTGCTGAAGCATTTAGAATAATGTTTGATTTAACTGTTTTCTTATTTCCATGCCTCAATATTTTCAGTTCTTGTCGATATAATTATGTCACATTGGTAACACAATACCATGCCAATAATTCTAGAAAACCACATAAAATGTCAATACACTCTTCAGACATCAGGAAAATTGTTTTATAAATAGTTTCCTCACAGAATGTCCAGCTAGAATTAATTATGAATAAAAACTTATAATGTCAACCCTCTTACTGATTTATTAATATTATATTATCTATTACTCAACTTTGACTTAAACAGGCTGACAAGATGTTTTTATGAATTTCACAGAAATTCTGGAACTATATTGAAAATATGTAGGGAATTTTATCAGCACCTTGATCAGGGCATCGCCTGCCATATGATCTAACTCTGTAGAGGCTATCCCAGTCATCCATGACATGACATTTTCTTTCGAAATATTTTGAGATTCATATTTCTTCTCCCATTCTTCTTCTGTTGCACCATGTGACATATGATGAAGTAACACAAAACTTTCCTGTTTATTGATTCCTTCAAAGTTATCACAACACCATGCCTGGACCTTATCAAAGGATATCTCAATAGGTTTGAGCCTTGCATGCTTTGTAGTGGTTCCACTTCCTTGTTGGTATGTAAGTCTGAAGGTACAATCACATTCAAAGGAAGGTAAGGAACTTGCCCACAACTGTCCATTACTAAGTAACACTGCATTTACTTCATCACGCTTCTTTTTCCAAATGTGTTGCCCTGTTACAAACTCACTTCTTTTAAGAGTAAGTTTGTGGTTTATAACAACTTCCTTCAAATCTGGATTTTGTTTATGGATTATTGCAATAGTCTGTATGTCATCAGTATGGACACACACATATTCCAAATGTTGGAAAAGATGACAAGGAACACTACAAGTTTGTAGACAAATCCCTTTTACATTTTCCGAAGAACAAAGTAAACAATCCCATACATAAGCCTTTGAAACAAAAACTTCTGATTCAACATGCTCTGATTCAGCATGATGGGATTCTGTATCTTTTGAATCAGAACCCTTTGATTCTGCATGCACTGACGACATATCTTCATCTGTAACCAATACGACATTGAAAAGTCTTAGAAATGAGTTTTTATACATTGTACAAGGATTCACCCTTTTTTCATTTCCATACCCATTTAAGGTGGCAACATCTAATTCTATTAAAGTTAGGAAGAGCTTTTCCTTCATTACATCGTTATTTTCAGAGCTCTCTATTTCTGTAATTTGTTCCCCTTTTCTTAGACTGGCTTCATCATACACAATGGTCTCTAGATTTGGAAATGTTTCAGCAAGGACATCCACGGGGACATTGACTGAACAGTCAGTCCATCTGATGTATTTAATACTAATCAATTTCGATTTCAAAAGTTCATTCACTATATCAACCCCTGCTTTAACTAAAACAAGTTTTATTTCTTGTTTCGTCTTTCTGAACCATTCCAGAATTTCACCAATATATTGACTGTCATTCCCTGATAGTATGAAAGCATCAGTGTCTGCATCTAGTTTACACATTGGTGGACTCTCGTCTTCTATGTACTTATCTGAGTGCAGCCATTGCTTATCTGAGTGCAGCCATTGTATTCCATACTGATTTGCTACAGCAATAATGTATTCTCCAAAGTCCCTGTCATGTTTAACTTGACAAACACCTTTGATGACAGACTCTGGAATACATTTCTCTCTATACTCAAATACTGACCACTCTTTGTAATCCTCAACCACAACATTAACAACTCTATTAGTACTGATAGAGGCATAATACTTTGTGATCTCGCCACATGTATTTAATCCCATCAAATCGATGTCATGATTATTATCATAATTATTATCATCATAGTTCCTGACAATAACGGTCAAATCCTGTAATGGTGAAACATCAGTCTTTGTATTTGTATGCATTTTTCCATTTTGCCATGTGCTTTTATCATAAACGACAATGGCCGTGTTTGGAAATGATTGAACCACTGTTGTAATAGGTACCATAATCTCACATTCTTCAAAACCAATTCTTTCAACATACTTCCATTGCATGTTCATGATTTCTGTGGTAAGAGTTTGACCTGCTTTCATTAATGTAATGTACTTGATGTCTTCATTGTTGTTGCATTCATTCAAGACAGAAAGTAATTGGTCCATGTCAATGATAGGCCCATCAATCAGTACAATTGATGCAGAGGTAGTTCCTAGACTTGTATGTAATACAAATAAAGAAGCTGCTAATGTAGAAGCCTTCCTTTGATTTTTCTGTAATACATATAAAGAAGCTGCTAATGAATGTGCAGATGAACAGTGCACAGGTAGTCTTGACAATATTTCCCCCATGTTTACATCAACTTCAATTTCATGATGTTCAAAGTACAGCTGAACAAAAAAGGATAATGCTAATAGATCTGATTCATTTTTGTTCCATGAAGAGTTCCTACCTTCTTCTGATTCTGGGTCCATTATTACATTCGCCATCTTGTAGCACTTGCTACAGTCATTAACTTTCTTAATGTCAAATTTGTACTTTTCCCACTTGTTTGGTCTTTGCCTTAGTTGACATATTTGACAAATTTCACATATATGGATATCTCCATGCCATGTTTTAAAATCACGTTTATTTGTATTTTTTTCTGTACGATTGTGTTCACATACATCACAATGTGTATCATCATCAGGGATACGTGAATCATGAACTGAGTTATTCAAGGCAAAAAGGATTCTTTGATATGTTTCTACACTAAAACCAGCAGCGAAAAACAATGCATTTTGAAGTACATGACGTTGGCTAAGAATTTCGTCTCTTGAATTACAAAAAAGGGTATAGACATTGACTCTATTTAGAGTTAAGTACAGGCCTGCAAAGTATTCATGGAAAAGCTTGTGTCTAAAGTAGATTTGAGATTTATCATCCTCTATTGTAAACAATCCCATTTGAGTGATATCATCTAATGATAGATCACTTTTATTTGCATCTTCTGTAGTGAATATTACTTTGTATTCCATAAGGGTTGTATATGCTAATTTTGATATACATTTCAATATACGTTTCAAGTGGTAAGGGACATTATTTTCCATAGGTGATTTTAGAAAGTGCACTTTCTCTTCGGACATCATCATGTGAAGCTTATTGGTACAGCCACCAGGTGATGTTTTGTATCTGATCAAAAAGTTATTCAAGATTTCTATCAAGATTCGGTTAAACAATTGAGTCGCTGTATCTGGAAAGTGATTGGGATGTTTCCTCCACAAAAAGCAAAGAAGGCCTGCGTATAAAGGTATCCTCATTAGAGATTTACAGTAAAAATGTTTACTGCACTCTTTCATGACTGTGTCAGCAATATTAACATCAATGCCTTCATCGTCTCTGAAAAACTGATTGATGAATGTCATCAATGTTTGATCTGAAAATCCTAGGAGTTTTACAAGCAGGTAGTTTGTCATACCATGATACGTCTTTATGCCTTTGCTACCCTGTAAACTTGGTCTACTGCTACAAAATACATTTTTTCCTTTTTCATGCATCAATTTTGTGAGGTCGTTATCTTGGGCCAATTGTATTTCATCCAAACCATCTATTAGAAAGAGGATCTGACCTTTCCATAAATCTAGACATTTTTTCAGATCTTGTTTATGATCTGGCAGCAATAGTTTCAAATCATCACATATGATGTCTTCTAGCTTCTTGCTTTTAACTCTGCGAAGTGGAATAAGAAAAGCCAGTGTGAATTGTTCCATTTCTGTACAACCGTTTGCCCAATCTAAAGCTAACCGATGGAAAAGTGTTGTTTTTCCCACTCCTGCTTCTGCTTCAATGAGTATTGGCAGCCTATCAGGGTTAATATTTCTAGTAAAAAGTCTTGATATTTGGGCTGTGCTTATTGGCTTTTCAACTTCTGCTGTGTTTGATCTTTCTTTCTGTTGCCTATATTCACTTTGTTCATTTTCCTCTTCTTCACATATATTCATAATTGTATGTTTTATTTCTTGGACGTCTATGGGAACATCTGAACTGTGACTTGTACTTGGAGTTGGTTCTCTATATCCTTTCATTCTAGTTTGCTTGCATCCATCATCACTAAGACGAGAACTTTTTTTCTTTTTTGCTGTTATACTGGAAGATGGATGATTCTTTGGTCGTTTTCTGTTTTTTCCATGGTTGTTTTCATTTGTCTTATCACCAATACTTGTACATCTTATTTCCAGTTCTAAATCCATGTACAACTTTGAAGTGACATCAAACATTGTAGGAACCCCATTACTAGATACAGACTGAACTTCCTTGAACTTTTCCTTGTAAACTTCTTTAAGAACATCTGCATATGCAAGGAATTGTTGATAGAGTCCTTTGTTTTCTGCAATATTTGTTTTTTCTCCTCTGTTACCTGAATAATGAAATAAGTTCTAACTCTTCATTTTTTTCTATTCAAGAATGTAAATATCAGTTTTATACATTAATTGCTTATACTTCAAAGTTTCCATGGTCATGGAAAATAGAATAAGAATATTACTGCAAGACAAAATAGTTGTTTGAGACTCAAAATAACTGGCAAGTTTAGCTCCCCCCCCCCCTGTTTTACAGGAGATAATAAACCAGCATCTGATTCATTACTTGAGTGTGCTGCTGTAAAAAACATAGACAAATAACAAATAGTGAATGCAGTGCCACTTTTCATCGACTTGGGTTCTTAGAATAAAATTATTCATTATTATTTTGGAAAATATCAAGAAGATTCTCACACCATTAGACACTAATTTTTAATATTGCTTCCAGATATAAAGTTAAAACAATACCTTGTTCATCAAAGACTGCTTTTAACACATGTTGATGGTCTTTATCAAAGAGAGCTTGAAAAAATTGAATTTTTTCATCTTTACCTCTTTGCCATAAGATGTCCAAAAGCTCCTCATTCTGCCCCTCTCCGGTGTCCTTTGACTATAAATGAAACATCAGTTTAAATAAAGATGTGGTTGCTATAGGCTAATAACTTAATGTTATCAAAATACAGGACTTTCCTACTGACTTTAAACAATCAATTTTTGATAAATGTTTGATTTTTAACGATTAATTGATAAAAAAGGAACCCAAAGACATAGCAATGTATATATTCACCAGACAACAAGACAATACATACCTTAATTCTTTGTTTATTTCTATATGTGATCACACTTTTAGAATAAAGGTAACCCAAAAGTCCATCTCTTAATGTGATCCCATTAACTAATGTTTCATGGTTTCTTTGAAGTAACCCTTTGAGATTATCATCTGAAAGTCTTTAAAAAAAAGATTAATTATAAATATTACCTGGAAGAGATTTTATTTTAGTATTTTTAGTGCAAATATAAATGAATCCAATGGACACATACATGTATTTTGTGATCCAACCTTCATGGTTGCAAATGTAGAATAAGACTATTATAACAATCAATTTGATAAATAATTGAAATTTTTCAAGGGATATTTTATATTTTTTTTAATTTTTCTTTTTTGTTTGATTATATCTATACGTTAACTCGTTTTTTTTTTAGTAAACTGTGAAGCAATCATGTGCACTGGGGCATACTGTTGGACATTTCATCATTATAATAATAGTATTTCAAGGTAGTTACTGATAAGACAACATGTAACACAATATTACCTTTTTAATTCCTCCATACCAGACTTCAGGTCTAGTTTCAAAACGTTGGTCATGCTTTTCTATTGGTGATCATGCTCTTATTTGACAGTCCATGCCAACTAGTCAGTAGTCAGTAGTCTAGTGTAGTGACAGTATTTCACATCCAACCAAACAAGCCCAACAACAGGGTAGGCGTAATGAGCTGCTACAACCTATTGACAAACAGGACGAGACACTTTTCACTTTACCTCAGATAGTGAATAATCTAGAAACAGACCTCGGAATTTAACAAAATATTTAAAAAAACATTCACTGATTCAGGTCTGCAAGTGAAACTACGTCTATAACAGTATTATCTAGAATGTGCATCTCATTGCCGATATCATTTTCAATACAATCAGTGAGTGATAATTGAGAAAAGGTCAATACATATTATCTGGTATCGAATCGTTGTCTTAATATCTTATATGCATTGTAACTACTGAAACTTGACATAAACAAAGGAAACGGAAAAGCATGTTGAGCGAAAATAAGGGTATATGTTACTCTTTCTGTTTTAAATGAGTACTTGGAGCTCCTTTGTTATCAATTTCGTGGATTCTTATATGAACTAAAAAGCACATACATCTCTAAATATGCCTGACATTATTCAAATCTAAGTATACCTTTTGAATTATTGTCAATTCACAGGTCACTGTTGTGTATTGCCGGAAATGTAAATTGTTTAGGATGTCAGATTTCTCTAATTTGCGGACTATATGCGAACCTTATTTTGTTGCAATCATATGATTCGCTTATTATTTGTAACTGTAATGTATAAAACATTTATAATTGAAAGAATGATACGTAAAAAAAATTAAATGATTGTCCACCTGAATAGATAAAGTATTTGTTGAAAATTGTGTTTGTAAAACTCCAATATTATGGTTGCCAAGGCAATGGCTTCCATGGTTACTCAGACTTCTGAAGTTTAGTTGCAGTTCTCTGAAGGTTTTGATTTCTTTCATGTGATCCCCTAAAATACTGTAAAATGTCTAGTTTTATATCTTCTATATTGACAATGCATATACCTTAATTTCCAGTAACAAAGATTTATGTTGAAGTAAAACTTGTCAAACGGAACGCTACAAAGATATTCAACTTATCATATTTTGTGCAATCTAGAATCTTCGTATCTTTATACAAGATGAGAAAAGATTTGTGATTTAACACCCCCCCCCCCCCCCTATAATATCAAACATTCTAACTTTGTCTACGTCCGCATAATAGTACATTGCCATATCCGCATTCCAATCATCATAATACAGATGAGCGAAAATACAGGAATTTATGAATATACACTAACTGCCATGTCGCTGAATTGATATAAAAGGTGATTGTCAAGGTTTATTATCTATTAGGATAGGCACAGCAGTACAAGATCACGGTGAAGATTATGTTCCATGATTTTTACACAAGGTGATTCTTGTTGAAATGGAAAAAAGGTTGAGCTTCGCCGATCTGTCAGAAACAAAAGCTATAACATTTCAAAGAAGAAGTTCATTTAATACATACACATTGAAATTATCACTCAACACAAGATTAAGTTTTGTGATAAATTGTCGGAGGTGTAAAGTATAAGCCTTGATAAGGTACAAACACGCATCTAAATGTAATACATGCGGAAAGTCCTATCGCTCTACAAAACGACAGATTGAAACAGATACAAGATGGCCAGCACAGGAAACAAATCTAAGTGGTGGGATATGTGTGAAAAGGCCCATTTGAACTGTAGTCAATTAAACAAGCACGGAAATAACAACACGAGAAACAAACCTTTGAAATGTGATATTTGTGAAAAATCCTTTGCATATAGAAGTGATTTAGATAAGCACGAGAGGACCCACACTGGGGAAAAACCTCACAAATGTGATATTTGTGGAAAGTCCTTTTCACAAACTAGTAGTTTAAACAAACACGAGAGGACCCACACTGGGGAAAAACCTCACAAATGTGACATTTGTGGAAAGTCCTTTTCACAAACTAGTAGTTTAAACAGCCACAAAAGGACTCACACTGGCGAAAAACCTTATAAATGTGAAACTTGTGGAAAATCTTTTTCACAGAGTGGTCAGTTACACAGCCACAAGAGGACTCACACTGGGCAAAAACCTTACAAATGTCATACTTGTGGAAAATTCTTTTCACGAATTGATCATTTGAACAGCCACAAGAGAACCCACACTGGCGAGAAACCTTACAAATGTGATACTTGTGGAAAGTGTTTTAGCAGTAATTCAAGTTTTCAAAACCACAAGGCTCCTCACATATTATGCCATACAGATGTAAAGCCTGTTACAAATCCAACTCTTATATTAACACTAGCACACAGCCATGAAAATACTTCAGTTCAAGTAGAGGCATCTCCACCTTGTGGTCATGATATTAAAGAAGAAAGCCTTGGTGTTATAGAAAGTAAAGAAACAATGGGTGTTTTTGTTAAAACAAATAACACTATTGACAATGACAGTTTTCAAGAGACAAGGGTAAAAATAGAACATTGTGTTGAAGAGGACAGTATACAAAAAGATGAATATAAATATCAACCTTCAGATAAAATCAAAATGGATATGAATGAAGCAAAACATGAATCAGAACCAAATCATTCCTATGGTCAATCATTTGAAAATACTTTACAAACATTGAGGAACTTGGCCCATGAAGGACTTGGACCAGATGAAAAGATTTTTGTTGAACATTAAAATATATTTCTATAATGAAACCATGAATGATTGTGTAAAACTGTTGAAAAAGAAATTATGCAGAATGACTTTAATATTGAAGTAATATGATATTGGGACAATTATGTTGTTTAATTAAAATAACTTGTTTCTGTTTCACTTATTGAACACAGCATTAATTGTCTATAGTCTGATTTCACTGTTTCAATTCCTGTAGTATGGAAGACTTGATCTATTTATAATTTACAGAAAGCTACCAAATCACCAATATTATGACAACAGTATGAGGGTCACCATATTATCAGAAACTATGCACAAGTATCTTATATCTCATCGATTTCTCATCCATATGATGTCCTTATTTATCAGAAACTATGAACATGTATCTTATTTCACATCAATTTCTGTCAATCAATGTTATTTAGGCTTTTGAGGTTTAGTTTGGTTCCTATAATATTCTCTTCAGGTTTTCATAACTACAGTATGTCCCTCTAGTGAGTGATTTGTCATTGATACATGTCAGATGCTATCACATTTGATTTGACTTTACATGTATCAGTAAAATGAACAGTTTTTAATTAATTTATTTATTCAAGTATCATACAACTTCAAGTTGTACACGATGGTTTACATTTTAAATGACACTCATGTAAATTTCAAATTGAATTGATTTGTTTTGTTTATGTAACATAAACAACTCATCAAACCTATTCAATGAATCATTTATTGTATACCTAGAAAAAACACTTTATACAAGATAGAACAATGTAAAAGTTTTGAAATAGAAATAAAATTCGACATTCATGCATTTGAAGTCTTTCATTTCATTCCCATGTTTCATCTTGAATCCAAACTTCACTACAACAGCTATGGTAATGCTTTAATATATTTTGTACAATGTGGAGTCTTCTTATCTTTATACAAGATACACAAATGCAAAAAGTTCTTTGAAATGAAAATGTAATTCAACCTATTTGCATGTGTTTTACATTAATCCCAAATATCACCTTTACGCAAAAGTCACACCATTAGATAATGATTCCCCAAAACATGTCTATGTGTAAAAATGATTGATCATGATAAAGTGACTATAGTGACTAGTAGTTGTATTCGCTATTTCCCATCATACCTGATACTCGTCAGAAGTTTGTAGACATATCATATTGTAGACATACCATCCACAAGAGAGCCCACACTGGCGAGAAACCTTACAAATATGACACATGTGGAAAGACCTTTTCACAAAGTCATCATTTAGACAACCACAAGAGAACCCACACTGGTGAAAAAACTTACAAATGTGATACTTGTGGAAAGTATTATAAGAAAAATGCAAGTTTACAAGATCACAAGGTTACTCACATATACTATACAAATGTAAAGCCTGTTACAAATTCCATCAGTTTATCAACACACAGCCAAGAAATAATTTCAGTAGAAGAAGAGGCATCTTCACCTTGTGATCAAAATATCAAAAAAGAAAATCTTGGTGTTAAAGAAAGTAAAGAAACGGTGGGTGTTTTTTTAAAAAGAAATAATTCAATTGACAATGACAGTTTTCAAGAAACAAGGGTAAAACTAGAACATTTTGTTGAAGAGGAGAGTATACAAAAAGATGAATATAAATATCAACCTTCAGATGAAATCAAAATTGATATGAATGAAGCAAAACATGAATCGGAATCATTCATATGGTCAATCATTTGAAAACACTTTACAAACATTAAGAAACCTGGTCCATGAAGGACTTGGACCAGATGAAAAGATTTTTGTTGAACATTAAAATAGGTTTCTATAATTAAACAAAAAAAGATTGCATAAAACTGTTGAAAATATAATTTTTACAGAAGACCTTTTATTCTGCAATAGTTTAAAATTGAGACACTTTTGGTTAAAAAAAAAATTTTGTTGCTTCATTTATTGAACACAAGGTTGTCAATTGTCTGATTTTATTGTTTCAATTCCTGTAGTATGCATGATTTAATGTGTTTATAATTGATAGAAAAATAGTGCATGTTTTGTTACTAAGTAACCCTGCTCAATAATAGAATCAGATAAAAACAAACACAAGACACCAATATCCTAATATCATAACAACAGTATGAGGGTCACCATATCATATTTCCTTATGGACTTTTATCATATCTTGTGTTTGTTTTTATCTCATTCTATTATTTAGCAGGCTTGCTTAGGGGCCATCCATATTATCATCATTACCCGTACGGTGGGAGCGGGGGGGGGGGGGGGTCGA
>JAVSBT010081552.1:5521-16206 GCA_033118115.1 Pharyngocirrus eroticus
TTTCTTCAAACATTATGGTTCAAAAATTAAAAAAGTCCCCCCAAAAGATTTGGAAGTTTAAAAAAAAAAATCTTTGGACTCCATAAAATTATATCTCCTGGAATGATCATTACAAATTGATTTGTAACCTTCAATTTCATTTCAAACTATTTTTTTGGGAAGATATTGATGCTCATTTTCCATTGAAATTGTCGGTCATTAGGCCACAGCTATTTCTTCAATAATATGTAAAGCAAACCAATATTTTCCAGACAGAAAAAGAGAAAATCTTTAGCAGAAACAATACATTTGAATTGATAGAGAACTTCCACAAGGCAAATGAATAGAATTTCAAAGCAGAGTTGGGTTCAATAGACTATTAAGACTAATAGCTTGTAATGAATATTTAGTCTAAAGGGTCTTTCACTTTCTATTAAACTCACCACCGAAAGACCTATAAGAATGAATAAGGAACTGTTGAAGGGGGGACCTTTTATCTTTCAACCAATACTTTTCCAATTGAATTTTTAAGATAAAATCAATTCGCAATTATTGAATAATCAGAAACACTTGTTTATTTTTCCTAATGTGAGACTAGCCCATATTCTAGAATTAATACATTTATGAAATAAAAACTGGAAGGTTACTGTTTTCATAAAAAAAAACTAAACGTGATAATACTACAATACAAGGAATCTATAAAATGCCTTTTTTGATACATCAATCACTCAAAGGCATTTGTAAAAAAAAATAGAAGAATGTTTGACAAATGTTCACATCAACCATTAAAAAAAACCTGATTTGAGATGGGTTTTGAACCTTGCACAATATTTTTTTAATGGATTTTAAAGACTGTTTAGTATAGATATACCACTTTTTGAAAAAAACAGCAGTGTTGGGGCTTCTTAGTTTGACAATTTTATGAAGGTGTCTCATACATTATAATGTGAAATATCAGAGTGTAAAAAGATATTCTGCATCAATGTCTTATATTCTAACCCTTATGTAAAACAATTAATTTAGCCATTGGCTCATTGGCAACAAATTGCAAAATGAAGTAACACTAGCTTATCTTTGTTGATGTTGAGATAATTCAAACAATTTTTTATATTTTTTCAGGCATTGGGCCAGCATACAGTATGAAACCCCTGACTGGCACCAAAGAACACTGTATCACAAGACAAAAGGCACCAGCTTATTCCATTGGAATCAAAACCTTAGGTAAATGATGGATTATGCTTGTTCAATAAATATTCTATTAATAACTGAAATAATACAGTGAATGATCAATCCTTGAATATGACTGGAAACAGAATTTTTCAATTGTGGTGAAGTAATTTAATCCATTTACATCTATATCAATGCGATAAATATAAAATAATAATAATTACTGAATATGACCAAACACACTTTTGACCACATAAGGCAATATTCAAACTCAATTCAAAGATGACTTTACTACCCCAAATCAAAGAATTAGAAGTGGTCACCAGTTGTTGGTTTTAAATAGATATACATACAAATATTGACATAGAATAGTTTGTTCTTGACCTGTCCCAATTACTCATCATTTGCTTTATCATCCCCTTACCCTATGCATGGTGTGAGTACTAGTCCTCACCTTTTCTTGATCTCATCTTACAGAAAAAGAAAATCAAAATCCCGGACCAGGTTATTTCTATGAGTCAAGTTTGACAGTGAAAGGAAAAATGGAAAAAGCACCAATTTCAATAAAGTCAAGAATGCCAATCAAAGGTATATTCATATCTTCAAATTCAAATAAATGTCTAGAAATTAGCAATTTTCAACTAATTCTCCTAGATTTTTGATACTCCTCTTTTGATTTAATTATTTTCCTTCCCCCAAATTATTAAACTGTTTGACAGACTATTTAATCTAAAAGACATATTCCTTGTAAAAAATTAGATTATTGATACTAAATCTACAATCAAAGGACAAACTTGATTCTGATTACTTTTTTTCTCAGAAATTGAAAAGACTCCTGGACCAGGTGACTACAACTCACATAATAGAAAACACGGCACCATAAGTAATGAATTCAATGCACCCAAATTTTCACTCGGTGACAGATCGTGGTACAGAGAAAAGAATTGGGCCCCACCCTCTACAAAGTATACCATCAGTAGCAGTCTAGGGAGAGGTAATGTAACAACACGAGGTGCCCCACAGTGGAGCTTGAAACCAAATTATGAATTTGGAGGTTCTCATTACGCAGGGAAAAAAGCTAACAATCCTGGTCCCGGAACCTATGGTTCTGTTGAACCAAACATTTTTAAACGTAACACAGGCATTTTCAGTATCCAAGGACGCACCAAGCAAAAGGAATACAACACAAGCCTCACTAACCCTGGGCCAGGCTCTTACAACCTTAACCCAAGCATTAAAGGGGGTAAAGGGCCAAGTATGGGAGTTAGGCATTCCAATTATACAGTCATGTGTTTAACCGATATTGATGTATTATAAAAAGACAAGACATCAACCTACACTGGGTCTTATGTAATAAAAGGAGGCTTTTTAAATTATTCAGACCTTATGCAAAACCTAAGTAAATGAATGATATGGAGTTCTCCATTTGATTTATATATTTCATAATTATAAAGTATTAACTAGCTTGCCTTCATGTGGTATAGCAAGAATATTTGCCTTGAATATGCATACATTTTTCTTAAACAAATGTTTTCAAAAATATTTTTGTTTTGTATAAAATTAAAGTTTTGTCAAAATAACTCTTAAAGTAAACCTGTATAGAAATTCTCTAGTGTACTTTAGTCTAAAGGCTAGATATTTTGTCGAGTGCCTGGGTCCTCCTTTTATGAATCCTCCCCTGTCCAATAGGGTGTCGCTTTATCATTTAAGCCATCTAGCCTAAGCTTGGGCTCAAAAGTACTTGCACCAAGGGGGAGGAGATAGTATACTGCTGCCCTATACTTTATACCAGAAACTCCTAAAGCAACTTGTGTAAAAGGCGCAGGCACTTTAAGCGGTGTTGTGTATATCTACCAGTCATAGACTATAGAGTAGAAATTCAGCTGATCTCCGATGAAATGATACTAAACTTGATTCTAGTCTTTGGTCTTAAGTACACTCTAGGAAATTGCATAAAGGGCACCTAATAATTGTTGCAAAAAGGCTATGGAAAAGAGGTGATTAAATAAGACCTGCGGTATAAGCTAGTACCCTGATGATGAATATGTAAAAGAGGTGATAGTTGAGAAGTATTGGAACTTATCACTTAAAGATGGGATGTCGATTAATTATTATATGAGAAAGGGCCTCAACATGAGAAACGAATAGGGCCTATCCCTCTCCCATTCAAACATTATATAAAACTTGAACAGAACTGAAAGGTCAGGCAAAATTAAAGAAGACACACATTGAAATGCTTATGATACCTTTATGTTTCAATCACATGAAGCTGTCACCTTCAATTCTGTGAATTCTTTTATCCTGCCTTACTTTTCAGTCCTGGTGTGTTAAGTACTGTTTACATCTCAGATCATGAAAAAAATCAGTCATTTTTGTGAGATTGTCAATGAATTATGACATCAGAGTGAAATGAGTTGTCATCTTTAAAAACTATTAATACTATAAACAATGGAGCAAGGCTTGAGTTAAAAATGAAAATGTGATACCATTACTGCAGAGAAAGGCATTTGAGATTGTGATAGAATTTTATTCATTATCTGTTATGAAAGAAAATGTATCTTGTATTGTCTTTGATCAGTATTAACCTGTCCCTTGTACATTATTTGACTTGTTTTGGCTACAGGTGCGACACTGTAATAATGATGAGTCAGGGTGGTTTTGTACAAAAAGTTTTGTTTTGTACGGAAACTATTTTGCACTTCCTCTGTCAATCAGATACAATAGAAAAATCTGCCTTTTGATTTCGTGGCATAGCAATTTGGGATTGAATTGGTGGCACATTACAATGCATTGTCATGGAAATATGATTGAATGAAATCAATCTTTAATGCATTAGTCTTGTGTTATCCTGGCAAAGTAGTACTACATGTTATCTTATTTAGATGTTATCATCATATGGGGTGAGAGCAAGATAAAACTTTTAGATGTGATGGACTGTGTCCACTTAGTAAAAATTAAAACAAAAAAGATATTCGTGAGTTACATACAAAAAGATAATTGTCAGCAATTCAATCCCACAATCCAATGCTTTTCTTTTTTTGTAACCAAGGGTGAAGGCTTTTCATTTCTTTATATGATGAATACTAAAACTTATGGTGTCTCTCGTCTGCATCGATTTTGCTTTTATTTTAATGACATGATGAAGAAATAGCATGGGGAAAAACATTAAAAATCTCAATGTAGTTTCAAGTCTGTAAATAATAATTTACATGTACCTTTATTTTCATTATTAGGTCATCGAATATATGTGTATTATTGCAATACTGTCTTGCTCTTGGGATTCAACAAGACACATGTATATAACAAGCTTCTAAAGTATGTTGATGGAATGGATCAAGAATAGATCTATATTTCCATTTGTTAATTATCATCAAATATTTGATAGTTTTGTGAAACAGTATTGTGAGGTATTATAACATAAAAATAAACACAAAACTTGAAATGTGCTCACTTTAATTAATTAGGTAAGAATTCTAGGCTGTTATGAAAGTGGAACTAACATTATGCATTACGTGAAAAGTTTAAGTATGAAATTAGACTTGACACAAGTAAGAAAATATATTTTTCCACTATGGAATGAAATATGGACACAGAATTATAAGGTACAAGCTTCATCAGATTATCCGTATGGATAAAGTATTAAAGTTGATGAATAGTAGGTTTAATTCCAATACATATGAGTGCCTTGATTTGGATACCTGTACATATTGAACAAAATCTGTATTTGGTTTTATTGAATCTTTAAGATTTCTAGGAGGGTTTCAATAGCTATGATACTATGCAAACTTGAAATTGTTTATCAACACTGAATAGGAAATCAAATTTGGTTGATTTCTAAAAATATTTTTTCCAATACATTTGATGACATTTTCGATGTCATCATACAAGTATTTTAGTGTAAAAGTGAGTTGGAAGGTAAAGAAATTATGGAATATTATGAATTTATGTATGTAAAACTTTGTGATGAATAAAGATATTTACCAGTTACTATAATGAAAATAACAATTGATTATTTGTTTTCAATTTCATAAACTTTGAGATTTTTTTTAAACCAAACTGTATGTGACTGAAGATCTTTTTTTTTCTTCACGAGATCTGAGGATTTCAACTAAATCTCATCCTGAACTACTAGCAGATGGTGCCAGTGTTTATACACCTACACATAATGATACCTATGTTCATGTCAAAAGAATAACGTTTACAAATCATAAAATGTAAAAACAAACTAATAAATAGACATTTCTAGATTTCCATTGAGTGTCAGATCTATACCTTAGTCTCAATAAATGTATGCCAGATACATGGGACACGCCTGACACAAGGATTATGAAAATACAATGAACTCCAGCATTCAGCAGGCATCAATTTCTAAGAAAATGCCTGGAGTAATTGTCTTAAACCTTGCATCAGGCATTGTCACGCGTGTCCCATGTATCTGGCAAGCATTTATTTAGACTAGGGTAGACTTCAGGTTGATTGTAAAACCAAGTATAAACCTTTCCTGTGGGAATTTGCAAATGGATAACTACTGTAACATACAAAATGCTTTCTTTTTCCAAAGGCAAATTTATGTGAAAAGTGAGAATTTTAGTCATTAAAATTAACAATAGAGGTCGCTACTTGCTTATAATCCTATTTCTTAGATATAATAAAAAATATTTATATAATTATGTTAGTTTTATGTCATTAAATCTGTAGATTTTAGGCACAGATCCATGTATATTTACAGAAATTGACATAAAATACATGATTATGTGTACTCCTATTTTGATAATATCTTTCGAAAAAGGAATGTTGCCTTAATTAAGATTGCAAGTTCTTCTTGACAAAGAACATTTTATAGAAAGAATTTCAAGCAAACATTGCATGTTTGTCCATTTCTCCATACATCCATGTAACCAATCAATTCATTAGAAAATCTGTTTTTAAGGTGTTTTGTTTATCTATGTCTAAGATCAAGTTCAATATTTTCAAACCACTTGAACCAGAAATGAATCCAATCCAAATTTTGATGATCTCTGCCAAAGTGACATTGTCACAAAATGTTAAACACGAGCAACATTATTGATGACCCTCAATATTTTAACAGGATTGTACATACCATAAACTTTTTAGTATCAATCTGAACACCATTATGAATAATATTCTTTACAAATTGATATCATTAAGCCATGCAGGTGTCTTGACAACCTGGATTTAAATTAATCCAATGTAAGTCTGCTATTCACATTTTGGCTTTCATATTAAAGTCAGTTGATTAACATTAATGTTTTTCTTTGACAAGGATAGACTCCAGTCCATGTGATTTCCTTTAAAGTGTTACAAAATATATTTCAATTTGATTTAAGGGTGCCATGAAAGTTGTCTGGTTGTTTTCATTAGTTATGTATTAATACAAATTACTTTCTGATTAATCCAGACAAAAAGGAAATATTTATAGTCAAGTTTTTCAGATACCATTGTAGTAATTTCTAAAGATTGTATTATGCATGCTATAAGTAGTTTAGATTTAATATTGAAAATACGGTAACTAAAACTATACCAGCTGTTATCTTGTCTTAGAAAAGTTCTCCGAAAAGGTGTACTGAAGTCTATGAACAGGTTTTTCTATATATAAACAACAAGAATAGCAAATGATTGTATTTATTTTTGCTTTGAAGGTGTCAAAGTCCATAATACTGGTTGATGATTATTTTGTTTTATTATGAAAACAAAATCTCAAATAATGTAATTAAATATGTCACGGACAGATTGGAGAGTGCATGTTTAGAAATGTCCATATACTTGAATTCTTAAACAATCAATGCCTCAAAGATTTTATGACAAAGCCATAAACTTTCAAAGCCAATATGAATAGAGATAAAAAATGTATCAAACAGATATGGATAATTTCTCTAGGTCTATAATTCTAGAGATATTGACTATATTTTGAGTTCAACCTATTAAATACAAAATAGAGCAAACAAGTACATGTTGAATACCATTTATGAGAAATCATCTTTCTATACAGTACATAATTATATAAGCCTTTCAAGGATGATTTTTCTAATAGAAGTACAAATCCTTAGAAATGTTATCCGTAGCCAAGTATTGGCAACTTTAATCACTGAGAATGATGTTTAAAAGTACATAATAATGTTTACACATAGATAATATTTGTTTAATAATAAATAACATATACTTTGAATAACGGATTTAACCCTGAGGCAAAAATATACAAAATTGTCCATTCTATTCTATAAGATTTGCTTAAAAATATACTGTTTCTTATAATATAATAATTCTTGGCATAATCATTTTAACCATTAATGATTGGCTGCCCTTGCAAGCACTTTTAAGCGTTTGATTATAGAAATACATGGAATAAATAAATCTATTGTGACAATCTAGTGATCAACAACCAGCTTACTCATTGATCTAAATAGGCAAACAGTTAAACATATTATACATGTATGCATCTAATATTTCTAATGATTTATGCACTAGATTTTTCTTTACTTAATACTGAGATCAGATTTTTCTGTTATATAAACCTTTTCACCTGTTCTTTCTTGATCGTCAATGTCAATGACATTCTCATTAGACTTTCTTTGACTGTCATCATCATTATTACTTTCTGGTGGAGTATCCAGGTCAGAATGAGTGTTTGTGACAACTTCATCATTTTTTTCTTCAAGGCCATGGCTTAAAGCATTTGATTCTTGGACATTATCCTCTTTATTTTGATTGGCTGGTTCATATTTTTCTGGAGAGGCAGAGTTTGCACGAAGAGACGATTCAGCATCCTCTGATCCATTAGCCATATCAGTTGGCAATGTGACATTTAAAGGCACTTTAGATATCATTTGTTCATCTTTTATTATTGGACTGTTATATTCATTTTCATTTGTATCAGTTTCTTTGCTACGTTTAGGGGATGACTGGTGACTGTTGTCACATGCCTTTGGCTCTTCCATTTCCTCCAGCCGTTCATCTAGTGATGCATTTTCATTGGAGTCATTTTGTGATTTGTCTTTATTCTTTTTTGGCTTATATTCCGAAAGTGTAAATGTCGCATTGCCCATTTTTGAATTCATTTCAGGCATGGTATAACTCTTAACGCTTTTTGATGGACTCAAAGTTCTAAAGTCGTCTTTAAAACCAGTAGTTCCAGAGCCGTAAAAACTGCTTTCACTTTTAAGATGTGATGCTCTTGATCTAGATAAACCAATGACCCTCTTATCTTTTATGCCTTTTCCTTCTTGTTTTGTGTTAGCCACCAAGGCACTTTGTAAGCACAATTCACCAACAGTGGGCACAAAGTCGTATTGTTGAACTGTTTTAGAAGCTGTTGAAGAAAAGTTATTCTTGTCTCTACTCCTTTTCAGCTGACCCAGGGAATGTTTTAGATGGATGGTTAAATGTTTCTCAATACCAGCTGGTTGACCAAATTGTGACAAGATATCTAGTGAATTTGTCACCCCTAACTGATACGCCTGGCCCTCAGGTCTTACTTTTCCAGACTTTTGCCCCCCTTTTGATCTTCTCTTCATGGGAGCATTGGCAACTTTTAAAGATGGCAACGTATTTGATCTATCAAAGGTGTCGTAGATATCTTCATCCTTGTACACGTTTTCTATGCTACCTACTCTACAGTTCAAATCATCTATGCTTTTTTTTGTATCTCTTTTAGTGTCTCTTTCTACATAATTTGACGATCTGTCATGAAACGTCTTGCTTCTTGCCAATGGTTGCCAAGGAGAAGCGTACAAAGCACTATATCTTTGTGAGGGAACATTATGAATTCTGTGTCCACTTACTTTGAAATCTTTTGGTCTATAGAAATCCACTTCAGTTCCAGGCCTCTTTAAATTATTGGTGAAATAAATGTTAAGACTTGTTCCGTTTCTTAAATCCCAAGACGTTGTTTTCTCGCGACCAAACTGCGTTGCAAATCCATAAGGATGCTGATTTTCCGAAAACACGCCTTCCTTCAGAGGTAACTTATGCCCTTTAAAATTGGGTTTGTCATTATTAGATAATTTAGCACAGGACTCCTTTGTATCGAAATCATGTCGAGGTGTAGCATCTACTACTTTTTGGGGATTTGGATAGCCTGGGATGTCATAGTCCACACTTCGAGCAGATTTGGGTCCCTGAGACCGAAAGCTCAAAGACGATGAAGAACGCTCGAGTTGTTCTGGTAGTGACTTTGCTGGACGCCATTCTTTGCGTAGAAATGGTTTCAGCTCCACAACCGGCAAAGAGTCATTTACATTATCTTGTCTTGTGAGTGTTGTAATCATTGTTTTAGATTTTACTAAGTTAATTCCTTTTTTTTTATTGTTACTATTGCTGTTTGCTATTTTCTTCACATGTGGCAAAAATGTCTCTTTGCAGACGTTGTCCATTTTGAATGCCAACGTTCACTTCTCTGCACAGTACCATTGCCTTGTTGAATTCCTCAGTATAAGCCATCACGTCTGCCATAAAACTCGACGTTGAACATTAAATATTGCCAGAAATTCCACAATTGGCTTGCACCCAGGCCCAGTGGTGCTCTTGGTACAATACTGGCCTCGCTTTGCTTTGAAAATAGAGCGGAGTTGATCCACCTTCGTGACGAGCTCTATAAACCTGTTTGAGTTAACTGTAAAGTAAATAGAAACAGCCCAGTGGCTTTATATATTAATCTATAAGTTCTTAACTTCTTAATGTTCCATTATACAGTTCGACCACTGGAAATTTGCAATGAGTTCTCTTAATTCCCGGATCACCTCGTTTCTATGGATGAGACCAAGTTAGCATTCCTCTCAGTCTGATTGACAAAATACTTGACAATAACGTTCAAAGCATACTTTGGACAACCCATATCAATCACCATGCTAGTCTCAATCGGTAAAACACTTCCAAGTGTATAAACTAGAGACTTGTATTTACAGTTTAAAGAAAGTGTATGTTGTCAGCAAATATTAGCAGCACAGAGATACCTAAGATAGATACACGTAAATATTTGCAAACGCATGGCTATCATTTTTTTATTCACACTTTTTAAAAGAGTGAAAACTGAGTATACTCTATAGCTGAAAAAAGCATGGCCATAAAACCAAAAGGAAGTGGCATTAGAAAATGAGAAAAAAGACAATATTAACAGTCAACAGTTTTTTAAATCCATATAATATCATGTACTTCGGCTTCAGCTATATTTTTAACTGGGTTCCCAAATTAAATTGTGGCAATTCAAAAAATATTATCACACTACAATATACATCAGAACATGTACAGTCCCTTTCATAGTGCCATGATGGTGCTGTACTGTAGGTTTTAGTATTGAGTAAATAAGTCAATATGGGTAACATTTACGTATCTTTAGAGAAGATAACGTTTTCCTAGGTTTCATAGACAAAAATATACTTACAAATGTCATCAATATTTGCAACCGATTCGGCCATATAAACATAACTGTGTATAATTTGCCTCATTTCTTGAGAATTTCACACAAAGGCAAACAAAATATAAAAACAAATAAAAAGGAACTTCACGTTGTTCTCAAAGACATG
>JAVSBT010081663.1:0-16205 GCA_033118115.1 Pharyngocirrus eroticus
CTACAATAAATGAAGAAAAAAACTTTTCTCTTATTTAGTTATTTTTTACTACAGGAAGTATCATCATATACTTCTTTATTATCATTGCCATTGTTTCTTATCATGTTTATGTATTCCAGCAATCATTGGGGCAGGGATTGGAGGAGCATCCACAGCCTATTTCACAAAGAATCTTTTTGAAAGTTCATTGGAAATGGATGTTTATGAAAAGGGGAAAATAGGAGGAAGGTTACAGACTGTTGAAATACAAGGAAGAGAATATGAGTGTGGGGGGAGTATCATCCACCCTCTCAATATGTACATGGTCAACTTTACAGAAAAATTAGGTAGTTTTACATTACAAGTCTTTTTTTTATTAACTTAGGATGAGTTTCCATTTGTTTAAGCCATATATATTATACATGTAGTAAATGTTAGTGATACACTGGTACAAAAAAAAGTTAGACTATCAGGGAGAGTTTTTTTTTTACCATGAAATTTCTAAAAAAGAAATGAGCTTAAATTCAAATATAAAAGATGAGAAGACAATTAATCTGCCAATGCCACTATATGTAATTTTATATAAAATGTATTGTTTTATTTCTCTATAAACAAGTCACTTTTTTAATCTCAATAAACAGGTTTAAAAAAAAGACAACAACCAGAAGAGACTCTCCTTGGATTGTTTGATGGAGAGAAGATGGTTTTTGAAGGTGGTCATTCCTCAGTTGTGACAATTCTCAAATTGTTGTGGCACTATGGTTATGATGCCTACAAAATCAATGGTTTTGTTGAAGGCATTTTAGAAAAATTTAGCAGGTATTGAATTGTTTATCAGCTGATACTTGAAGAGATTTCAAAATGTTATAATTTATTTCAACAACAAAACAAAGAAAAGAAAATCAGCATGCAGTAGTGCTCAAGCAATTTTATTCTTTGATCGATATTCATAACTTATTGTATTTCTTTACATTTTTTAGGATTTACAAGCACCAAAGTAATGAAGAGGCATTCACTTCTGTAGAAAACCTACTTGCATCCATGTCAGCAGATTTTCCGGATCTTCTTCATAAATCTATAGAAGACTTTATGTTGGAAAATGGCTTCCATAATCTTTTCATAAATCAGTTAGTGATGGGTGCATTGAAAACTAACTATGGACAAACACCCAAATTGCATGCATTTGTGGGTAAGTACTCAAATAACATTGCAATTTTAATCATAAAATTGGTGTCTTCTCTACCATTGTCAACAAAGTGGATGAAAAAAAAGATTCTTTGCAATAAGTCATTAAACAATATATTTAATTTGGAATTTCATATTTATGTAAGCCCTACATTTTTTATATTCACCATGAAGTGTTTTGTTTATTTCTTGAAACTATGTAATTTTGATATTTCGTCTCTCAGGTGCCGTGTGTATGGCTGGAGTACAGCCTGGTTTGTGGGGTGTTGAAGGAGGCAACAAATTGGTAGTGGAGGAAATCCTGCAGCAAAATAATATCAATGTGATATCAGCTGATGTTGATGAAATAAACCTTAACCAAGACCCATCAAAGGGAAAGTACACGGTCAAAACTAAAACTGGTACAAAAACACAGGAAAAACAATATGATATTGTCATTATAGCAACACCACTGCAAGACAAAATCTCAGGGATAAAATTTAAGAACTTTCCAAAACCAATTCATAATTTTAGCCACCATTACCATAGGACTGTAGCTAATTTTTATGCAGGATTCCCCAACATTTCTCATTTTGGTATCAGTGATTTATATGATTTTCCAACTGCTTTACTTTCTGTTAACCCAGAGCTTTTTTTCAATTCAATTGGACATCAAAGTCCTGTAGATTGGAGCTCAGAGGAAGGCAAAAATTCACCCGTTTATAAAGTGTTTTCAAGTTTACCACTAACAAAAGACCAAAGTGATGTATTATTCACATCTAAAAAGGAAGAAAAGGTCATAGATTGGATGGCATATCCTAGTTATTCATCCAATGAGGAAAATATTCCTCCATTTAAGTTGTATGACCAGCTCTATTATGCAAATGCGATAGAAATAGCAGCATCTGCTATGGAGATGGCTGTGATAGGTGGGAAGAACGTTGCACTTTTAGCCAAGCATGAATGGGAGAATAATATGGAAAAAATTAATAATCCTAATCTCTTAAAAGATAACTCTCAGAAATCAGAACTTTGATGTAGGAGTAGTTTTTTATATGGTTAAAGTAGCCTATGGTAGTGAGGCTCTTTCTATTGTTGTACCACATCATTTTTTCACACTTAAAACTTCCATTTATGAACGTATCATTGATCAAGACCTTTATTTTGTATTTGAAGAATTTGGTGCTTATTCTTGAGAAAGATATTGTTTCTATGCTCTGTATGAAGCACCTGGCTGTGTAATTTCGTAGAAAGAATTTCAAATGTACTATGTATTATTTGAAAATAAAGATTTATCGTATAATATAAAACAAAACAAGATTTTTTTCATTTTCTTCTTTGTTTGGCATAAATTTACAATAACTACATTTGTAGCTGCAAATTAAAAATGAATTACAAATCAAAATGTTAATTGTATAAGTAATATACTATATGTGTACCTTTTCAGTGATAGCAATAAGACCTAACAGGAGTATGAATTTGACAACTTTTACATCAATTTTACATGTATATTTTTTGCCTTTGATAAAAATACTATATTACTAGGATAAATAAATTCCACATTTTCCTATCTGTCGAAACCTGAATTCAAAAAAATGTTTCTAAAGCAATATCAAGCACTGTTGACATAATATGCATCCAATTTTGAAAGTAACATTTGGAATGAAACTTTTACTATACACCTATATATCTCACAGAAACTGAACCATAGGCTAACAGCACACATTTTGATTGTGGTTACACTGCAACATTAGGATTTCTCAGTCAATTTACAAACAAGTTCAGAACTTTTAGGATAATCACAATTATATTCACACTAGCAGTCCATATATAAATTTACAGGGGAATTTTGTTCAATAGCACTCAAAACATTTTGCTTAGTTTACACATAAATATTTATAAATATCATTTACATATAAGCCAACTAATCTAGCTTTCAAATAAATAACCCTGTATTCCTTCATAACTCTTATTTGAGCATTCTACAACCGCATTAGTACCATCTAGGAGACTTTAAAATCACAGACACTCAAAATATGATCCTAGTTACTAAGAAACCACACTCTCACAACATTCAATTCAATCCAAGTAACTTCAAATTAAATTAATTGATATATGCACCTCAAATTTATTAATGGCTTTTACAACTCAATCAAACATTACCAACCATAACATTAATTTAGGACATTTATATAATATTATAGAGAATGGCACTTTATACTTTTCAGTAACAACTCTGTATAACTAAAAGTTACTGGTACGTTCAGTGAAACTGTGACTCTCAAAGCCACTCGTACTAGAATTACAAATATGGATGTATGACAGACATATCAATGCTAGGGAGAAGTAAAAATATGTGATTTCTAATAAATCAGGGGCACATAAAAGTAGTTGCAATTTTTTCTTTTATGTTTTTCCCCCAGAAAGCTTTAGAAGAGAGTAGACATAAAACTAGATGCTGTGCAGGGAATAGCTTTTCACATGTCATATTACTCCCATATCTGTACTATCTGTATAAACTAGGCACAGCAGAGTAATAATGTTCTAAAGTATCTATCAGAAGTAATATTTTAAATACCTGTATATAAAAGATATTGAGCAATATAAATACACACATGTGACTTCAAGATAATTTTTGTTGACAGTACAATGCCCAGCTAATCATGAAGTGAATCAAGAGGTTATAGATATTGTAACATGAATGTAATCTTCTAATTATATATCATAAATTCCATTTTTACATCAATGTTATGGTTATTCAAAAGAATTGTGAGCTTTTACACACTAAAGCTTAACAACAATCTTTGTACTGGCAGTGATGTAGAATATATATCATCAGCCACTCATTTGTTATAATGCTAAAATGCAATACGGCATTGAATTAAGTAATGTAGTCTTCCCTATTTGGACATTTTTTCAAGAGTGGCATCTGTACTTTCACTGGCCTCTTTTACTTTAGGTCGAATAGCTATAGGTCTTTTTGAAGGGCCAGCTATTGGACTGAGTGCTTTCTGAATCATTGAAAAGTCCTTGCCCGAGAGGTGCAGCACTGGTGGTGCAGCAGGATGAGGAGGGCCAGTGGTTATCGGTGATCCCACTGGTGATGGGAGTCTAATGACCAACTGAAGTTCTCCCTCTTTGTTAAATACCACAGGTACTTGGACCTGTTCTCCCTCATTGCTCAATACCACTTGTGTATTAACTGAAGACTCAGTGCTATTACTGGCTAATGGTTCCATGGTTTCTGATTGTGTAATAATGTTTGTACACATTGATGATGATACTGAAGAAGGTTCAATTCTTATTGTGTTTTGAGATTTTTGTTTATGTTTGTTTTTTGGTGGAGCCTTCACTTTTTGATCCAGAGTTTTGTTCTTCTTGGATTTCTTGGGTTTACTTATTTTGCCTTTAACCAAAGTTGGTTCACATTTCAAATTTTGAGAGTTGCAACTATGCTGATCCTCAATATTCGTTGATCTTACAGGTGCTATTGGCTGAAGTTTCTTTGGGGCTAGTTTGACTGGTAAAGTGCGTTTAGATTTAGTGACCATTACATTGAGAGCAGTGGGTACTACAGTCCCTTTTGGTGGTACCAGTATGACAGGGGAAATGGGTCTGTCAATAAGTTTTGGCGGAACTGGAAAGAGTGTTATTGGCTGTTTATTTATGTTGTGACTAGCATTGCTTGTATTTGCCTCAGAAATCTGATCTGACAGTGTCTGTAAATTTGCGGCTACAAATGGCTGTTTGACAGTAAGTGGTACCTGTTGCAACAGGTTGGAGTCCGCTACTATGTCCTGTGGCTGTATTTGGTATGACTGTGTGTTGGTTTGCATCACTTGCTGCATTTGGACTGAGATTGGTTCTATTTCTTGTAGTTGAAATGACCCCTCTGTCACCACTTGAGTTTGATCTGGTATTGGTAGTTGTATGAGTTGACTGGGAACCTTCTGCTCTGATGGTAGTGCTGGCTGCGATTGTTTCAATACTCCCATTGGTATTTTAGCAGTAAAAGCACCAAGTCTACATGTCCCTTGTGGCAGTTTTACAACTGTTCCTTTAATACCATCACCTTTCATTGGTATTGGTAAAGTTTTATTGTTTGTTTTATCACCACTGTGACTAACTATCTTGTTTGGAAGTACTTTCACAAACTCTGGAGGAGCTAGAGTAGATACTTGACTGAGTCTTCCTGAATTTGTTTTAGTCTTAGAGTTTGGAGTTTTGCATGACTGCTTGCTGATATTGATAATTTTGGTAAACATCTTTACTCTTTTGGCCATTCGGGTTTGAAAATCTAAAAGGGTTGTCCGCTTTCTGCAAAAAGTAAAAGACAAAAGGCACATGTATTTTCTAACTTTTGGTAGTTTAAAAAAAAAAATTGTAGTTTGGCAATTATAAGCATCCAAACAAAAGACTTTGCTTTTAAAATTGTCACCATTGTTTTAAACTGTGGTAAAATTTAATTCACAAACTCAATTGCATTCTAAACCAAATTTGAAAATAAATCAATATGCTGTCTCTATCTGATAGTTTTTTTGTAATTTGTACATACCTGTTTAATTTCAAATGTTCTGCTTCTAATTCAAGAGCCTCTCCTTGAATACCCTTTATTTTATCTTTGAGCATTTCAATTTCAGAGACAACTGCTGCAAGAAGACACTTTTTCTGTTCCAATTCTTCTGCTGTCCCTAAAGAGTGATAGAAATAGAGATAAGATACAAGTGATATGAAATATCCATTTGAAGATGTATTTTATTAAGGTATTACTTGGCTCCAAAATCGATCTAAGAAAGATGATAGAATCACAAAAAAGAAACAAAGCATTCTTACTATTGAAATGACTGTCTGTGTGTCTAACAAGTCTTTGAATTACTTCTTTTTCCATGCGCAACTTCTCACACAAAATTGGTGTAAGTCCTGCTTTCTGAAAATTTTAAAACACTTAAATTTTTAGCACACATTCAGTTAAAACTGCATGTTCATCCAAGCACTGGAAATCAGAAGGGGTGTTCATGTGCCTACACTATTTGTTTTTTGTATTTTTCTTTGAATTTCTTAAACAGGAACTATTTTTGACTCAAAGCTAATCAGCCTTTGAATTTATAATTTTTAAGAGAGTTTTGGGGTCTTTTTGAATTTATAAGTGTGGGCAAGCAGATGGAGAATGTTGATTGTCAAAATGCTATGGAAATGTACAACTCTACAGGTCAACTTTCATTACATTTGACTTTTTCATCCAAAACGATACACCTTTTTTCCTAGTATTCTCATTCACTTACCTTGATGTATGCCAAGAGAGCTGGTTTCTTTTCCCTTATTTCTTTAGTTGTAAATGTAAGCACCTGTGAGCCATCCTCTGTTGACTTAGATTGTTTTTGTAATGATGCAGGCAATTCTGCTTTCATACTGTTAATTGTAATTGGTTTTGTTGTGACTGTTTCTTTTTCTTCTGATTCTGACAAACCCTCTTCCTCTTCCTCTTCTTCTTCCTCTTCCTTTTCATGTCCATCAGAGTTTTTCTGCCCTAGAGACTTTTTCTTCTTCTTTTTGGATGATTTTTTAATTGTAAAATTCAATGTAGGATTATTTGGATTGTCATGAAGACTGACCATAAAACTGTCTGCTCCCTTATCTTTGGCCGTATGTGACATTTCCCCATCATCAGCTTGTGTGTGAAGAAATTCTTCATCCAGGGCTGTTTCTGCCATTCTGGAGAAATGTTCCGAATTGACTTTTTGAGAATCTACCTGTACTAACTTTGGTGAGTCTTCGAACTCTTCAATGTCTTTTGATTTGGTATCTTTAAGATACGCTGGCATTACTCGTATTCTCAATTTCTTTATATTTTTGGCCTTTTTACCCAAGATATTAGCAATGGTTTCCGATTTTTGCACCAATGCTGGTGGGGCGTCAATCTTCTCTTCTTCAAATATTGCAGAACATTCAGCTATAGTTAGAGGAACATCATAATGATTTTCCTCATCCTCTCCTCCAACTATTTCCTCAGCCCCATGTTCTTCTATTTCACAGTATTCCATGGTTTGTTGCGATTGTAAAGTCTCCAATTCCTCCATACTTGATTGTGTAGCTGTTCCTTGGATAGGTGTATCAAAACCTAAACTTTTGGCAATTTGTACTGCCCTTGCTCTAATCTGCACCTTCAACATCTCTGTTCCGTCAGGGAATTCTGGTGAGTTAGGTTCAGATTCTTCCATCTGTTCTGTACACATCAAATCCTCCAATGAACTAGGTTTAATCCCTAGTTCTGTCTTTATCTCATGTTTTCCGCTACTTCCTGAACCAGGAACTGGCGAGGTTGTCTCCCTTCTGATGTCATCATCATTCACTGAGGTCAATAATTCAGTGTTTGAAGTGGGAATTTGACTGTCTTGTGTTAATGTTGTCTGTAAGTTGACATTTGTCACATCTTTCGAAGTGTATGTTTCATATCTTTCTCTGTACAAGTCACTATTAAAAGATTTGACACAATGGCTATAATTCCGAGGATCCTTCAGATGGCGATAGTGATCACATGGGATATAGTGTATGCATCCCCCACAAGGAGGTAAATCTCTTGCAGTACGTTTCATATTTTTACAATACATGTGATCATTAACCCAACATATATTACACATATGTGGTGTTGCACATTCATACTCTTTATGCTTGTATGGCAACTCTGTACTAATCCACATTGGTTCAGAAAGGTCATCACTAGGAGTAGATGACCTTGTAACATCTGATGAAGTTTCACTTCCAGCAACATGTTCCTCTGATGTTTTTTTCTTTGACATGGTCCTAAGTGATAACACAGATTGTAACTCTTTCCCTCTCATTTCAATGACACCCCCTGGGAGAATCCTATCAGGGTTGTCAAAACATTCTCTAATGGTGGATTTAAAATGTTGGATGAAGCATTCATTCACTTCTGGAACAAAGGGTTTATGGTCTTCATTCAGAAATTCCATGTGGAAACCATTAGTCACTACTCCTATCTCTACACATTGCGAGTCCTTTTCTTTGTTTTTGCTTTTACTTTTTCTAAGAATCTGTGGATCTTTTGAGAGCATTTTAGTACAAGTATCTGACCCTTTCTCTGTTGTGTGTGATTTTTTCTTTTTCTTTGCATTTACCTTTTTCGGTGATCTAAATACTTTATCTGCTGTTTTTTTATCCCGACTCAAGTTCCATTTCAAGGATAACACTTTATTTCTACTTTTATATCTTACTACATCCCCTTCCTGTTCTTCCTCCGAGTTCATTTCTTCGATTTCTCTCTTTATAGTTTCAGCTACATCTCCGTCCTTACTTTTCTGTTGAGATTTGGAACTCTTTTTCAAAGTATTTCCTTTACGATATAGCATTTTACTCTTTGAAGTGTTTTCAATTTCATCTACCTCCTCTTCTTCACTCTCCTCCTCATCTTCAATATCTTCATTATTTTGCCGATCTCTTTCATCCATTTTAGCCTGTCTTTTATCAATTCTCTCCTGCCTTTCTTGTTCATCAGCTTCCCATTTTGGATCATCTTCATATTCGTCTGGAGCTGCTCTAAGGAGATGCCACCATTCTTTTTTCTCTCTGCCTCGCTGTCTAACGCTTCTCCTAGAAGGAGCAGCATCATTCTGTTCTGTCTCTGATTTTTTGGGAGGAGGGGGTTTCCTTACAAAAGGAACATTTCCAATAAGTCTTATTTTACTTTCTGTTTTTTTACTATGGGATCCTTTATTACTAGATTTAATACTTTTGTGACAATTCTTTGATTGTTTGGTGACATCTTTTTCAACTTTGCAACAAAGGGATTTGTCCTTTTTGGTGTCTTGTCTTTTATATAATTGTTCATTCTTATCCTCGGACAAAGTTCTTTTTCGAACGGGTGGTTTCAGCCATTCTTTCTTCTTCTTCAGCCTTGGACTAACACTTCTCATTTTTTCAATTTCACCAAAGTCTAGTCTTTTCTGAGCTGGGCTTCCAATAGCCTGAAATTCTTCTCCTGAGCCGCTTGGACTCTTTTCAAGTTTAATCACTGGAATTTTTGAGCACTGTTCTTTCAGGGTCGAACTACATTTGGGGGAAAGCTGCAATTGTTTAACATGTTCCTTTTCAAATATTTTATTTTTGCTTGAAACTCTTGGAAACTCATCGTAATTCACACCAGAATCTTCTGTCAGCCCCTTTATAATTGTACCCCGTGCAAGTGTTAGCTTTCTATACACCATCTCAGGAGCCATTTTAGGCTTTATAGTACGTCTTAGACGACCTCCACATTCTCTATTAAGTCTACTATCATTTGGATCAATCACTTTCAATTCAGACTTTTTAATCAAACAAAATTGATTCAAGAATCCTGATTGATTTTCTTTCCTATTAGATGGATAGAGAATCCCAGATGGATCAGTAACTTCAAAATCATTTTTTGAATGATCTTCTTCCCCACCCAAATCTGCAAACAAGTCTGTAACATCAACAGCCTCCAGCACACTATTATTTGATTCCTGAGAACCAGTGATTGTTTCATAGCCACTCTCCTGTGAATCGTTAAACGGAGAAGTGTTCCCATTCAGGCTCTGGCCGCTATAAGAAGCATGCTTAGTCAACCCAATTTTTTTCTTTGTTTTCTTAGGTTCAGACATTGTTGCAGACTTTACATGGAATTCACCAGTAACTTGGTTTCTTTGAATCCCACATCTCAGTGGTTCTGTTTTGATGGTTGAAATGTGAATATCATCAATTGCCTTTTTCTTTGGTGGTCTTCCTCTTTTTGCTTTTTTTACTTCTTGGTGTTGGACATCATTGGTTTTCAAAAGTTGACATCTTCCAGGAGATACTGATTTTTCCCTACTGAAGATCGACAGAAAAAAATGAAATATATATATGATATTACGGTTTGTCTTTTTTTATGTATCATAACGTAGCATAAAAAATAAAAATTGAATTTGATAATTTTATCTAATTTCAGATGCTCCATTTCTTTCAAATATATGATAAAAACTATAGACAATTCAATAAATAAAATTAGATGTAAACCTTTTAGAGGACCGTCCTGGTGAAGATTGTGCAGGTGACCTGGCTGGTGATCTTGAAGGTGTTGAGCTACGGCTCTTGCTTTCTGACCTTCCCTTGTTGCCATCATTTTTCTAGAATACAATAATGAAATAAAAGTAATAATTCAAGCCTCATAAATCAAACTAAAATATGAAGTTATCTTTTTTAATACATCATTTTAAAATACAGTGGATTTTTGAAATAAAATTTACAACTCATGAAAGTGCTAGATTTGCTGATTACAACGAAACTCTAGCTTCACTGATTGTAGATGGTGAAGTTAAAGAATGATACATCTCAGTGCTTACTTTTTTCTTTATCGGTGGTTTTCCAATTTCTTTTGGTGACATTAAGTCTTGATAGCCCATCACCCTTTTGACAAAGCCTGATGCGGCTGTCTTGGCTTTTCTTGCTTTTCTTTGATACATAGTTATGGTATCATGTTACCAAAGCTAATAACTGAAATTGAGAAAATTGTGAGTAATGGAATCATTTGTTTTAAGAAAAACAACCCTTATTTTCTGTCAACATTTTTCTTATAAAATGAAAAGGTGGTTAAAATAATACTTGGAAGACAAGTTTATTCTGTTACCATGATAACCAAATAATGCAATATCATTTCAGAGGTTGTCTTTTGTCCATAACTCTAATAAAAACATATCTACTGTAAACATGGAATATAACTTATCTGATACTATGATAACCTTATTAAACAGCATTTGATCATAACTTGATGCACAACCCCATGTTATTACTACCTGTCCCTTTAATCTTGTAGATCAGAATGATCGCCATGGTTATGTTATGTTAGTTATGTGATTCTAATACACATTTACTCTACTATGTGTATTCAAATTTAGAGCACCATTTTTCATACGATTTTCCGCGTGCATAAAATGATCTCTATGGTTGATTGTAAACGTTTTTATTCAAGACTTAAATGGCCATATCTAGTGAATTATCGAGATTTGTGCAACTCAATAATTCTAAATCCGATAAGGGTTTATTTGACTCGGACATTTGAAGTAACACATATGTGAGGGCGTGATAGTTTATGACATACGGAATTTCGTCGAAAATTGCATGTCCATAAATTGAATTTCTAGTTTTTTTAAGTATTACTTAATTAATTAAGCAAGAAAAAATCGTCTTTGCACTTATACAAACCTGTATCTCTACATGGTTTATTTTGACCAAATAGGGGTACTACGCGCGCCATACTGCCAAAGTAAGTCCGTCTCTCGAATTTAATGCTATCTGATTGGTCTAAAACCTATACCCGCCTTGAATGTCTCTGATTGCAGAGAACACTTTTTCTAGATTTCCAAACATATTTAGCCTATTTACTATACATGTTCAAATGCTGTTTATTGCGGAAAACATATGTACTTTAAAGATTGAGCCACTGATTTACTCGAATGACAGATAAAAGAGATTTTTGGCATAACTATCATCAACGCTAAAAAGTACAGGGATAAGTCATTGAACCGAAATTCACCTTAGGATTCGTAAAATCATGTATTTTTATATGAATCCAAGTACCTCACATCCTTATAACGAAGTTGAGCTAAGGTATCTGTTGTAGTGTTTTAACATTTTAATCCTTAGTGCATTTTACAATGAAATCTGTATTCAAAGGCTATATACTGTTTGACAATAAAATATAATTATCAAATAATCGGAGAGCAAAATGTATCCCAAGCTATTATTTTTTTTGTACGTGTATTCATTTGTTACATTAAAAAACACCCCTTCTTACGAGTATTTCTGCTTACCATATCCAGTACCCATCACCCTTTAAAGAATCACATTACTGTGAAAGTTTTGAGACAAATAAGATTCACGAATCACCATGCAATGTGTATTCATGTTGAGATGTGTATTCACAATATTTACGAGTCCCACGTAGTTGGGCAGTAAGTTACACATATGGAATTGAGCTGTCCCTAGCAATTCTTCCTCTAAGTATTTTACTTAGGAATTGATACTTTAACCCATTTCCTATGCAATACTTTACCTTGCATTCTCCATAATTATGTAAGTTTTGTGTAATAGAGATAGTCTTCCAATCCTGTCGAGTAATCGTCACGGTGGTCCCTAGCCAATCGTTTGCGCCATCTGCAGGCAGATTTGATTCTAAAGTATACCTTGATTAGTAAAAGGCTAAAGACTAAGATATAATATCTATTTTTTGAAAAAAATAGGTGTAACATGACTGTACTAGAGTCATCAAGACAATAAAACCAATCACAAATCTAAGTTATTGTAAATCATGATTCTTTACAAAATTTGTGAAATATCAATTTATTATTTCATGCAGGAGTATATGAAGGTAGGAATAGCATGGCATTGGAAGGCTTGGGATTCGCCCTTTTGCATTGTTTGGGACTATATTTACATCTAAATGGCTTTAAATTTCTTTAGATAAAGGATTTTATAATTTTCTGGGACTGGGCTTTCACACTTTTTTAAAGTTAAATTTCTGGGATTTGAATTAGAATATTTTGAAATTGACTTGCACCACACACCCTTCTGTTTGTAAAATTTGTGATTTGATGATGATTTTTGGATTATGCAAAATCCTATCTTGAAGATTTGGGATTATAGCTTTGATTTTAAATCCTTTGGGACCAGACATTTTGGTGTTCATTTCCTTAACTTGGGATTAACCCCCCCCCTTTTACACATTATGGCTTTACACATAATGTTTGCCACGCATGATTTAAAACTTTAATGTTCTTTATGAACCAAATTTGGGGATGCGACTATCAAACCACTGATGATCCAAAAGTATCATATGCAAGTTTATTTCACCATTCAATGTTTATGACACATTTTCTTGAAGTCACATCTTTTGATGTAAAGTGAAGAAACAACTGACAAAAAGTACTATTCTCTTTTTTATTTCTCTTCATATGGCAAGCTCATAATGTTTAGTTTCAAGATTAATTATTTTGAGTTTTTTAACATTTTTGTCTCTTTTTTTTTTCAATTTCTTTATTCAATTGACGCACTTTGAAAAATAGATACAAAGTCACATGTATTTACTTGAAGGTTTCCAGAGCTCTGGTCATGAATTTAGCAGCCCAACAGGCCTTCATATCAGTCTCAACATTTTGTCAAATTTGTGCTTAATTTCCAAAAGTAGAATTCATATTCACGATACATATTTCATTAAAAAATATTGATGGACATTTGATTTTCAAAAAAACTAAAAAAATAATCTCTTATATCACTTGGTGCACCCTCATATGTTTATTGTTTTTCAATCCAAATTTTGGAGACACATCACTGCATACCAACACATTCTATGTCCACGCAAGGTTCTGGTAGAGAAAGTTTTTCAGGTTCCCAACAGCCACTTACATAATTGAGACATTCAATGCTATCTAATCCCTGGTCACTCTGAGGACACCTCCCCCCTAGTATATAGATACTTGGACCTGAAACACACAGGAAAAACAAAACGTTGTGAATTTAATCAACTTCACATATCTTCCAAGAAGTGATACATCCCTCATTCTCTTCATGGGTTATGAAGAATAGAAGATTGATTCCAAAACATTTATACCCTACAGGCCTTGAAATCTAGAAAAAACCTTGGTGCAACAAATTGCACCAAGGATTTTATTTTACACAATAAAATGACAAAATAAGGTGTTTATTCTGAATCAATGCAGCTAACAGTTACTATAGACACAGTAACAAATAAAATCAATCAAAAAAAGTCAGAATAACAACTTTTTTTTTTTCTTTTTTTTTCCTTGGTGTGATTTATTGCACCCGTAATTTCAAAATCGCGAGTGCGACACGGGTGTGGTGCGATCGCACCCGCGAAATTTCAAGGCCTGACCCTTTGAGCTGACTGATTTTAGCCTATCATAAAATTACTGTATATGTAAATAAAAAATGTTTACAATTCATATATTGATAATTTTACCAGCATCATTATATCACATAAAAATGATTTGGTTAATGCCTCACAGACACATGGAATATACCCACAGACATTCCTTTTCTAAAGTGAAGTGAATCATTCAATTGACACTTCCTCACTCACTCACTTCCTCACATACTCACTCACTCACTCACTCACTCACTCACTCACTCACTCATTCCTCTGTTGTGCCATAGTGGCATATAAGGCCACTACTAGATTACGCCACTGATTGCTACATTGGAACAAAGATCGGTTTCGGGATAGGTTTCTTAGCTCATGAATCTTGAACCAATAATATTTTTGCTAACTTTCAGAACTGTCCACTGCATCAAATTTCTTCTGACTTACCAACCAAAGCAACCCCAGCATCCATTCTTGGAGTCTTTATTTTTTCACCATCTTGCCATTCTTGTGAATTGCAGTCATATATATTGATGACAATAGCACATTTGTAATGTTCAGAAGCATCAGAGCTGTTATTTGTTAGACCACCAACAATATAAATCGTTCTTCCGACACTGACCATAGAACTGTAACATCTGGCTCTTGGTAGATTTGGAAGTTCACACCAACTGGGTAAAAAATGGAAATGGGAAAATTACACATATTGAGAAATTGTGATGAAAAAGCCAGGAAAATCAGTGAGTCCAAAATATATTCATCATGATATGATAATTATGTGCCTCATATTATGAGTCATAAAAGATGTAAAACAATATCCAAATTAATATTTTAGTTAGATAATAAAGAAATGATTGAATAAATGAACAGAAATATTATTAATAAAAGAATACATCTGCAATGTATATATAAACAAAAAGATGAATAAACAAACAAAGAAATAGATGAATAAATTGATTAAGGTATTAGACCCATGAACCGGTCGGGAAATCGTTTGAGACCTCCGCACTACTCTGGGCACCTTGTATGCTTCAGAATAGCCCGAAAAGTTCTGAGGTCTTAAATGTCTAGCCAATGTGTATTTTCGGAAGCATACAAGGTGCCCCGAGTAGTGCCGAGGTCTCAAACGATTTCATGACTGGTTCATGGGTCTAATACCTTAAGTTAAAGATAAATGAATAAATAAAGTAATAGATAAACTATATCAGTTACTAAATAAATAAAAAACTACAATATAAATGAATAATAAAATGTGAAAATAGTTACCTATTGACTGATGACTCATAATATTCCACATTTTTTAGAAGACATTGCTCATATAAACCAGGAGTTCTCTTTCCATATCCCCCAGCAACCATGACACAATCTCCATGACTACAAGCAGCTGCACCAAGGCGAGAGAAGTTCATTGGAGCTAAGTAGATCCAAGCATCAACCTTTGGATCATATACTTCAACAGTTGATAAAATCCTAGAAAAAAAACCAAGCAAAATGGAGTGTTCAAATCTACAGATGATTGTAATTCTTAAAACAGCAAATATTTGCTTCGGCCAATCCAAATTGATTAGTTTGATGATGGATCTTTGGTATAAAAAATGGGTTGGTTAGTCGAATTTTTTATCATTAACGTAATGCATGCTGCTCCGAGACAACCAGATAATCAAGGTGTACCCCTTAGATTCTCACTTTAGAGGATGTGTACGGGACAGTGGATTTTTTTCTCCTTCTGCAGATCAACTTGGAATATAGTCCTAAGATAATTTTCTTTGAATGAGTACTTTGTTTGTATCACAGCAAATCTAACAACTGAACTTTTTGGTTGGAAATCTACATGTTTCAAGTCATCAAAGATATATCATTATCATGCAAAAAGGGTCAAATAATTAATCATTAATAATTTTCAAAATTACATAACGAATATCTAATAATTTGTTATTTTTTGCAAATTTGTTGTTCATCAATAGTTGCAGTTTGACATACAATTTGTGCTTGTCCATTCCCCCCACTACAAAAATTCTTCCATTGGCTGCAACCACTTTGTGTCTTATTCTTGGAATGTGCATAGATGCTGCTGGTGTCCAATTGCAGCAGCTAAGGTTGAATTTCATCACTGTACTAGTTGCTATTGTTGGCCCAGAATCTTCTGGGAAGCGTCCTCCTCCTAAGAAAAAAA